>JARYGA010060570.1:139896-177555 GCA_030545235.1 Helianthus tuberosus
ACTACCAGGATATCGCATTAGGATGTTACCAATATTCTGATCCAGCATCCTAGTCACAACAAAACAAACAAAGTCAGAATATCAGTCAGGATATATGAGTAGAAAATCACCCATAACAGTACAGATACGCTTCTGCACACGGGGCCGTGCCCAGCAGACACGGGGGCATGGTCAACTAATACAGACAAACTGCATTTAATGAAGAAAGAGAAGATGGATGGACACGGGGCCGTGTCTGGGCTTCTGTGTAGGCTATAAATAGAGGTGCTTGGTTCACTTCAAAGGCATCCATTGGCAAACCACCTCTCTCACACTTCACCCACCCACCACCACCACCACCACCATCATCCATCATCCATCATAGAGTGTGTGTAGTAGTCTCGGCATCCAAGATTGATAGTAAGAGTTCTTGACAATCAAAGGCCATGTTTGCCTAAGTCTCTTACATCACTTGGTGAAGACAAGCATTTAGTGTAATACTTTTTATTTTTAATCTTTTCACACTTTTTATTTGGTTATGTATTAATGACTTTAATAACTAGTTTCTTATGTTGAAGGTGAAACTTTCTTATCATTTGTCCGTGGTGTCTTGGCGTTATTTTACTGTCTATATAAAATAAAAGATTTACACCATTCATATCTCCACGGTCTATATGGAGATATGTTGGCTACCTGGTTGGGGGTTAAGGGAATGGTTTGGTAAGCGTCTTGCCTTGTTCAGTGTATAGATCCTGCAAGGACCTGGGTCAAGCTTAGTAGGACCTCCTTCAATACCCACTGGTATTGGATGGCGGGGGTTCGAATTTCTTGATCCCCTCATATGTAAACTACTATTAAAACATTAACCCGGCTATTTAGGATTGTATCCCTGCTGACTCAAACTACTTAGCCAAGGGTAACGTCACCTTCAAAAGAGGGTCCTACCACATTATGCATTAATAACTTAATTAATTATCTTTCAATAATCCAACCCTTTAGGATTGTATCCTTGCTGACTCAAACTACTGGGTTGAGGGTAACGTCACCTTCAAAAGAGAGGCCTGCTACTATAACTAAGATAATCTCTTAAAAAGTGAAAAAGTGCGGAAATAATCAAAGGTTACACTAAAGGCGAGTCGGATCCAAGTGATTCATCTTGTCTATCTGTTTTTTGTTTTTGTTTTTGTTTTTATTTTTCAGCATTTTTAGTTTTTTTTCATGTTTAAATCTTTTTCTAAAATTTTGATTTGATTAGACGTTGAGGATAAACAGGTACTAAAAGCTCTTGTGTCCTTGGACGACCTCAGTATCTTACCAACGCTATACTACGCTCACGATGGGTGCACTTGCCCATATGTGTGTTCAGTGTTAGTAAAATATCGTGTTTTATAAATTTAAAACTTGACTAAAGTTTAAAAAGGGCTAAAAATGTACATAAAATTATATAACACCGCACGCACATCACTTCCCTTCTTCAATTCCGAAGGAACATTTCGTTGGGTTCAGTTTAATGTTCACTCCGTGCAACGTATTGAACGTTTTTTGGATGTTCACCAACAACATACTCTCTTCCTTGCTCATTATGACCAAATCGTCCATGTATACCTCGATGTATTTACCAATTGCGTCACTGAATGTTTCATTCATTAATCTCTGATAAGTTGCACCAGCATTCTTTAATCCAAAGGGCATTTTTGTATAGCAATATAACCCTGTTGGTGTGCGAAATGCAGTCTTATCTTCATCCTGTATGGCCATTTCCACCTGGTGGTATCCTTTATAACAATCAAGGAAGCATTTCCACCTAAACGACGCCAATGAATTGAATATTTCATCAATTTCTGGTAAAGCATAACAGTCGCATGGGCATGCTTTGTTTAGATCTTTATAATCCACGCACATTTGCCGACCACCATTTCCTTTAGGCACCATCACTGGGCTGGCTACCCAGGTTTGGTAATGAACTTCTCTGATGATACCAACGTTTAGCAATTCGGTGATCTGTTCTTGCATGGCATCGTGCTTTATGTCTCCCAAATGACGTTTCGTATGTACCACATGTTTAGCGTTTTCAGAAACATTCAGTCTGTGCTCTGCTATTTGTCGTGGAACACCAACCATATCAGCCGGTGTCCAGGCGAACACGTCCATGTTCTCAAATAGCAACTTTTTTAGCGTCGCGCGTGTGAGATGTGACATTGCTGGGCCCAACGTGACAGTTTGTTCTGGATATTTGTTGTTCAGTATCCACTTTTCGGCTTCTGCGTGTGGTGCGGATTTGCTCGCTTTTGCCGGTCTGATTTCATCAGTTGCGAGGACTTCTTTGCTTGGGTAGATTATTGCTATCCCTGTCTCTGTTGGGAACCCAACAGTTGAATGTGTCCATGAACAGATCATACTAAAATCTCCTTGGGACTCTCTTCCCAAAATAATATCATGTCTTGAGCTTTCCGGCAACACCATGAATGTAACTTCTTATGTTCTTGAGTTCCTTCCATCCGAGAGCAGCACCAGGAATGATATCTGGCCGAGATGAAAAACGGTTTCGTTGCAGAAACCAGTTAGTGGGTAATTTACTAGTTCTAAACGAGCTTTATCCTCCTGGTCGAATTGATTAAAGCATTGTTCGTAGATGATATCTGCGGTGCTCCCTGGATCAATGAAGATGTAGTCAGTCTGGTAATGACCGATCACGCCAGAAATAACTATAGGTCTTCTCTCTCTTGGGCCCCCTCGCACCACGGGGAAAACAACTTGTTTTTCGCGCCAAGAATCGTCTTGGGTGCGTTTGTTATAGTTCTTTCGTGATCTTCGTGGACCCCCTTGGATCATGTGAGTTTCTAACTTTTGAAGCTTTTTGTTGTCTGGGCCTTCTTCCCTTCTTTGAATTTGGCGATTATCGCGCTTTCCTCCTTTTACCAGATGGGTGAGCTTTCCATCTTTCAAAACTCTTTCTATCTCCTGCTTTAGGCTAAAGCAGTCATCGGTCAAGTGACATGTATCTTTGTGGAACTCGCAAAAAATATTTGGGTCTTGGCCCCTTTTGATTCGCATCTGCAAAGGAGGTTTGAACTGGTGGTTCTCGGTTGACAAGACCTCGGAAGGGGTATTTGTCAAGGGTATCCACTGCTTTTCCCTGTTTTCCTTCTTAACCTCTTTGCGATGACTGATCTGATTGATCGTAGCATGCGCATCTTCTCTTATCGGGTTTCTTTCTTTGTAACCAGATGTCTTCCATGACTGGCCTTTGCCTTTCTTGTTGCGTCGATCATTTTAGCTGTAATTGTATTGACGACTGTCATCGCCGGTCAATTGTTTATCAGTGCGCACAATCGTCTTTGCGGCTTCGATGAAGGTGTCCCAATCTTTGGGGCCTCTATCTCTTCCTTTCAACCGTTTGATCAGGTCATCACACTTTACCGCCCTCATGAAGTGTGCGTGCATCATCTTCTCGCCTACATCTCTGATTTCCAGACATTCTTTGTTATATCTGGTGATGAAATCTTCTATGCTTTCGTGATCTTTCCTCCATATATTTAAGCAATCAGCTGGATCTCTAGTGTGGCTGCGTTGTTGGGAGAAGTGCGTGAGGAACTTGTCTCGGAAATCGATCCATGATTTAATTCTTCCTGCTGGCAGACTGTCAAACCAGATGCGCGCCGCGCTGACAAAGTTTTGTGCGAAAAGGTGACACCAAGTCGGTATTGTCCAACCACCTGTTAACCATGTGCCGTTGAAGACTTGGAGGTGGTCGTCAGGATCTGTTAAGCCATTGTATTTGCCCACATTGTGTGGCAGTTTTGTCTTATCGATATCGGCTGTTGCGATCTCTCTGATGAACTTAGACTTTTCAGCTATGCCTTCTGGGCGATAGCTCAACAAGTAATCATGTTCTGCATTTGGATTGTACCCCGCGCGCTTGTGGGGTTTATACGCCTCGTGTTCTGGTGGTAATCTGCTAAATACCATGCTTTCTCTCTTGTACGTTATGTCATCTTCTTCATTGTAGCTATCCCATTCGTCGTTTATGTTGTGCGGGCCTAAACGACTGTGCACTGCTTTCCTCTGCTGGTGGGTGTGTTGCACATAATTGCTTTTGGTTTCACCGTATGTGTCACGTGTGTCGTTCACACTTTGCCTTCTGATGTTGGGTGTTTTATCAGGTTGTTGGTTCCGCGCATGCATCTGTTAAGGAATATGGGTGTTAGGGGGCCTTTGTTTTGGAGTAACAAAGGCGGACTTATTTACTTGTGCTTGGAGCAAAGCTTGCTGCGCGCTTAAATGCGCATAAACGAGGTTCAGAGATGCTGTCTGCTTGGCGTACCAGGAGGCCAGAGTTTCTCCTTCAGGTAGCCCTAAGAGCGCTGAGAAGTTCAACTACATTTGACCCGATGGTGCTGAAGGACCAGCCCCATGGTTTGGTGTTGAAACTTCCGGAGGTGTTTGGTTACTACCCCGAGTGGAGGTTGAAAAGTAGCTCTGTTTGTTCTTTGCTGGATAACTATAGAAGTGCTCCCAAAGATATCGGGTATCTCGTTGTTTACTTGCCCTTCTCGGATAGTCTCGTTCCCTTAGAACCTTTGGACGTGAGGGGTGTCCGAAATTAGTTCAAAGGAAGAGATTTCTCCATCCACGTGAGGTGAAGGGTTTGGTTCAGTCATTTAGAGAGCTTTTTGAAGAAAAAAGAGATGAAAATGGTTTGCAAAAAATGCGGTGGGCACCAATGATGAAACACTGGTTAACACAGGTGGTTAACTAGCTGGATTGTCTCTTACGTGGGTTCAATCTCCTTCTCTACTCACTTGTGACTGGGTTCCTGCAAAACAACTAACCGTTAGCTCGTTAAGAGGGGAATATGGGGGTTTCCCTCTTAACCGGGCTCCGGCGTGAGAATAAGTACTATTCTGAGGAATAAAGAGTGTGTGTTAGAGGTGAAATACAAGGAGAATAGAATGGATAACCTGAATGATGAAGGGTCCTATTTATAGCCGGAGGGTGAATGAGGGAGGAGCGACCTTGCCAGCTGCTATTGGGGGCCAGCTGTCCGACCAAAGGGAATATCCTCTTGGTCTCCTCTGCTGTGGTCAGGATAGTGGTCCACATGGCGTGACAACATTTGTCCATGCTGGAGAGAATCATACTGCTGCTGTCGGTCTGCCCCCAGATTTGTTGCAGGTCTACATGGCGCCTGGTTAATGTTGACACGTGTCGTCCTTTCTGTCTGGAGGAGCATCTTTGGTGCCACCTTGACGTCTTCCAAAAGCTTCTAGAAGCTCCTGGATTTGTTTGCTGATGTAAGCGCCATGTAGGACAAAGAAAGTGGTGTGGTCCCTGCCATGTGTGCATGGAATTGGGACCATACCTCTTCAGACCTTTTATTGGTTCAGCACTTAATGGTTCAGACTGTTTGTTTCGCGGGCATATGTCTGAATGATTCAGACATTTGCCTCTGAATGGTTAAGCATTATACTGAGTCTGAATAATTAAGATCTCTAATCTGAATTGGTCAAACATTTGCCTCTGAACGGTTAATCATTATATTGGCTCTTAATTGTTAAGACTTCTTACTGGTTCAGCACTTAACTATTTAGAAGTTGTCAAACAACCCATAAATTTATAAAAACGTCAATTTATCACATTAGAGAAAAATCTCTATACTAATAAATAAAAATAAAGTACACATGGATGATTTTTAGGCTTCTTTCTTTAATTTTTGCCACTTGTCATTTATTAGGACTATTTTTGTCACGTGTCATGTTGTGAGTATTCTTACATTTTATTAACCCTTTTTTTTATTCTTGATTAATAATTAATAATTGATGGTATTAATTGATTTAATTGATTTTAAAATATTAGTAAGAAATGTTTTTTCTTCAAAAAATTTAGGTATTTTGTAAATGTGGTCAACATTTAGATTTAATTAATGCATTTACTGCAAGTAAATTATAAATGAGTTGTAATTATCTAAATTAAATTATGCATATCTTTAAATGTGTATCTCAAGGTATTATGATGCATGCAAGTATTGCAGTAACACTCTTAGTTGAAAAATCATTAGTTCATTATAATCTTGATCACTTAAGTGTGAGATCTTGGGTTCAACTCTTACGAAAAACAAGATATTCGTTGTTAAAAAACAACATATGTAGAGTTTTTTTTTTTTTTTTGTCAAAAGGGCGTAGTGATTTGGTGGCGATAACCATGGAGTCCTCAGATTTAACAAGGAAGAAGATAGGATTGTTAGGGGATTTTTTAGTATTTCTTTATTTTTTTTATAAAAGAACCCATTTTGATAAATACTTTTGAAACAAGTCATTTTAGTAAATAATTTTGTCAACTACACTCTTTTAAAAAAACAAAACCTCGTCAAATGTACACCAGAACTTGTATAGTTTTACTCGGTAATATTATAAGTATACTTGAGACTAATAAAATAATTAAAAAAATACAAATGAGGTGCTTGAAAAATATGTGGAGGTATACTTTTATACTTTTTTTTTAAATTTTATTTAATTGTTTTTCAAAGATATACTTTTAGAAACATACTTTATACGTAAAAAAGTTTTTTTTACATGGGGTTATAAAAGATTGCTGCTTGATGAGTTTAGCCAGCTATATATTGCATTTTACATAAATAGGCATTTAAATTTTATGATATATTATTATACCTTTTACTTTACCATTATTACATGTAACAATATGTAATTTCGGTAATGAGATGTTTGGTAAAAAAAATTGAATTATAGTGGTTTTAATGTACAACCCCGTGTAATACACGGGTTGCTAACCTAGTATTTAATAAATACAAACATACTACTGTTCTTGAATAAAGCTTTATTTATTCACATCTTTTCTAGTTTTGTACAAACTTTATTGTATGGTTTTCAATGATGCCGTCAAAGGTGTGACTATGACCATGTGAGCATGCATCTCGAGCGTTGCTTATTACGTTTCAAAGGACGAATTTACATTCATATGTAATATTGACCTATATATTAAAAACAGTATGAAATGAACAGTAATAATTGACCTATATTATATATTAAAAACAGTATGAAATGAACAGTAATAAATTATATTAAAAAAGAATTTAACACTAATAAAAATAGAATTGAATTAATGGTATCGGGTACCGGTGCCGGTATTAAATTTACCAAACCGGGTGTATTTTCAGCAGAATTTTTTGCAGAAGTAGGTGTTTTGAACCAGAAAAGAGTGCTTCTAGGTGCCCTGAAATTTTTTGAGTGAAGATAGGTAAGTAGATGTTTGAAACAGCGACTTTCTTCCCAACTTTTGCAAAAGTTGCACAAGTCCTGCAAATTCTGCAATTGTTGCTGAAGGTCGCTGTTTGGAACAGCGACTTTGAGAAGGTATGGGTTCCAAACAGCGACCTTCAGCTACAATTGCAGAATTTGCAGGACATGTGCAGCTTTTTGCAAAAGTTTGGAAGAAAGTCGCTGTTTCAAACAACTACTTACCTATCTTCACTCAAAAATTTTCAAAGCACCAAGAAGCACTATTTTCTAGTTTAAAACACCTACTTCTACAAAAAATTCATTTTCGGCACCGGTATTCATCGGTTTTTACCCTCAAATACCGGTGTCGTACCAGTACCGACCGGTACCGTACCAGGTATATTCGGTACCGGTACCCACTTTTGGGAATTTCGGTAACGGTTGGTACCGAGCTCATCAAATCCTGTAGCAACGTAGCAATGCAAGTAATTAATTTTCATACACACAGTAAGTAAACTGTATTTCGTTTGAATGAGGTTTTATATACACAACAACTTATTTTGCTTTATTTTTTGTCTTTTTCTGTAATGAATGCATTGTAGCATATAAAATTAACTTGGATATTTAGATTATTGATGAGCAATCATATCAAATCCTGTAATCAAACTGGTATCGTATCGGTACCAAATTTACTATACCAAACACTACAAAGAAAATGCCATTTAGGTTCTGTTTGTTTTTTTCTCCAGAAGCTCTTCTGAGCACTTATGTCTGCGTCGCGCAGAGGCGCGCAGACATAAGGTTCCTGCAGCTTGTTTGTTTTCTTGAAGATCTGCAGACCAAAAACGTCTGCAGAAGCTCTTCCCCAAGCAGACTTGTCCACAAGTCTTCTAACCTCTGCAGACCTCTTCTCCCTCTTCAAACCCACCTCTCAGCCACCACATCCGACACCACCTCCACCTCCACCACCATCATCTCAGCCACCACCATCATCATCATCGGAGACCTCCACCTCCGACACCCATCACCTCCACCTTCAACAATCACCACCTCCATCTTCACAAGAACCGCCGCTCCAGCCCTGCTCCGCCGCCCACCCTTGCTCCGCCACCACCTCCAAATCGAAAACAAAACCCTCATCATCATCAACATCGCAAACAAAACCCCCAAATTGAAAACCCTCATCATCATCAACATCGATCGCAAACAAAACAGACCTGCAACTTCGATCTGAACTTCGATTCACAGCCGTCGAGCATCACCACCGCCTTCGAGCATCACCACCGCCGTCGAACTCCTCTCTCTAGCTGTTGTTTCTCTCTCTAGCCGCCTTCGATTCACAGATCTGAAGGAGAAATGGGTGGGGGTGGGGTGGATTAGCAGGTTTGATGGCGGTGGTGGTGCGGTGGTGGTGGTGGCGGTGGTGGTGCGGTGGTGGTGGTGCTTTGGGCGGTGGTGGTGACAGATTCTAGAGAGAGAGTGTGTTTGTAGAGAGAGAGAAAGGCAGAGTAGTGTGTGTGTTGTGTGTGAACTGTGAAGAGGTTTTGTAGAAAAAAAAACAAACCCTCTTCTCCTTGCAGACTGCAGACATTTGGTCCACCTCTTCTCCTGCAGATGCCTGCAGATGTGGTCCGCAGACTGCAGACCTTTTGCCGCAGAAAAAACAAACAGCACCTTAGTGACATACAAAAAGTGCCACAAAACAACAAAAAAGTGCCACTAAAAACACCCGTAGGAATGGGCGGCACACAAAAAAAGTGCCACTAGAAGCGCTGACGCTAAAGCCTTTTAGTGGCACTATTTTTTCTGCCACAAAAATCACATCAAATTATTTATCATATTAATTTTTATTGATTACAATTATTATTTATTTACATCAAAGAATAAAAATAAAATTGTAAAATGTAGAAATCATAATAATATAATCAATTCAATTAAAAAGTTCAATCAATCATCTTCCAGAGATTCCAAATGTTTGCAAAGAAATAACTAATAAGTGTCAACCTAATCTAAATATCGAACATACAAAACAATTAGTTAAAAAAATGTTTGAACAAAAACTCAAAACTCCATTGCGCTCATGAATCTCTTTCACAATCTTCGTGCGAGTAAAATATTCATTCTGTTAACTCTTTCATAGCAATTGTATTTCACACTTCATAGTTGTTCCCTGCACTTACTCCTTATTGTCGCCGCATCAGCCAATTCACTATATTCAACCTGAAATTTCACAATTTATGTTCAAATGATTAGATCTCATAACCATACCTTTTGTTTTCTGCTTATGCGCTGCGCCTCAACACCGTTTTTGCGCCTCAACACCATCTTTTCGGAAGAAGAAAAAAAACATTTTTGCGCCTACGCTACCACCAGGCGCTATAGGTGCGCCTCGCTGTGCCCGAGTGCCTAGGCGCGCGCTTTTTGCGCTTTTGACAACATAGGTACATATATAATTTTCCTACGATTGCCTTTTCTTGCATTTTTGTGCCTTGTGTCTTGTGCCTAGGTGACAAGCAAACCCTTTGTACCCTACGACTTTGACTACTATGCATGGATTTCTATTATAATCTATAAGCTTTTATTATTTTATTTATAAGCAACTATACATAATGATGATAATTGACATAATCTGCCATCTAGAGAGAAACCAACTCAACCTAAACGAAGTATTGAATATATTCATTTGCCTTAAACTTGTTTTGTTCTATGCTTGACCCGCCCATTTTGTCACCACTACAATATACTCTTAAAAACAACATTCAATATAAGAATTATCTCATGTCTGCATAAAAACGCATTACAGACATATTACCATCTATTCTTTAACACAAATATATGGCAACTTGAAAGCTTATAAAACCAAAAGTCGATAAAAGAAACAAACTCTTACATGGCAAGGAGCTTCCCGTCGTATGATACATTGAAGGCAGAGATCGGGTCCCGCACAACATGCTTTGAGCTTATCCGCTTCCATGTTGTGGTGTTCCACTTCACAATACTTCCACCTACGGTGTATCTGTAGGTATATTTAACAAATAAACCTAAAATCCAGCCATTGTATATGGATATTTTATAGCTATTTATATTAAAACAAAAAAATACCTGAAATCCCGCTATTTACTCACTATGGAGGGGCCAAAATCAGATAACGATGAATGAGTGCTTTAGTACGTTATTCGCTATAGCGCTTGCTATGAGTGCTATTAACCACTATGGACGAGTTCTTGTTCATAACTTGTATGAGTAAAGTTTAGCTAGCAACAATAGAACTAGAAGACTACCTCGCATTGCAGTGACATAGAGAAAGGGATCACTCTCTCCATTAAGTGAAAATTTGCAAAATCCAAAACTTCATCCTGAACGGGACAATTGACTCTCATTAGTGTAGGCAAATTGCAATGTAAATGCCAAAGTTTCATGCAAGAATCTTAAAAAAAAAAACAATTTCTTTTTCTCATATTATAAACTGAAAATCAACCAATTGAACGTAAATTAAATGCAGCGAAGAAAGGAGAAAAAGAGATTGACCTTAGAGACAACAAAATTAACATCAAAACAAACTTCAAAATCATAACAGTGTAGTGGTGTATTATGGCAGAGGTGATGCTTTGATGACACTATGGCAGAGACGACGCTTCAATTGGCTAATTAGATTGTTCATCAAATGAGTTGTGTACTAGTGAAGTACCTGTCAATAATAGAAACACATATATAGCCTGATCAGTAGGGTTGCAAGTCATCTATGGATTCAAGATAATAATTCATTATACTTGACAACAATAAAATACATCATTTGACAGCAATAAAATAAACCAGCCATTCTGCACTCTTTTAACAGCAGCAATATTAAACTTTTGTCGCCGCTAATACTCCCAAATGTCGCCTCTAAAGGTTTTAGCGGCGACTTGTCGCCGCTAATAAGTGGTAAAGGTAATAAGAGCCCAACTTAAAACATTCTAACTCAAGAAAATCGACTTTTTCTAATTCAAGAAACTTGACAACAATAGCACAATAACCTGCCCTATCTTACTTGACATTCTAATTTTGACAATAAGAGACAAATTTGTAAAGATTACAATATGGTGCGCGGGGCTGAGGACACCGGGCAGAGGAGGTGGTGCGCAGGGCAGGGCTGTGGCGTCGTGCGAGGGTAACTAATTTTACTCAAATTTCGTCAACACCTAGATTTATAGATTCATTAGTAATCATGTAAGCGAAATTTGTATATAATGATTTTATATACATTAGTAATCACATAAATTATAGACCTTGGTTACTATTCTACAAAGTTACCCCGTCCAGTTATTGTAACAAACACAACGAAATATTATACAACAAACAATAGAATATATAAAAGCACGTAAAATATACCTTAGTACCCAACATCAAAATATTTTGAGCCATGGTATGTGGAGCTGAACTACCATCTAGAAGTGTGTTTTCCAGTTTCAAGGCATGGTGACATACTTTCTGTGTTGAATAAAACTTTTATATTTTTTTATGTTTTTTAATTTTTTAATTATTTTTTCATCTCATCTTTACCCAAACCTATATTAACCTAAACTCATCCTAACCCAAACCCATCTTAACCCATTACCCATCCGACCCTTTTTTTAAAATACCATCCTGACCTATACCCATCCAAACCCAAACCCATCTTGACCCATTACCCAAACCCATCCAACTTGCCCACTTTGCCACCACTACATGCTCGTGAAGACCAACAATTTGGAAAAGCAACGAGTTTTAGTTTTAATAGTTAAACATGGAACTTAGTTTAATTGTTTAAGATTTGGAAAAGCCTCTCTGTTTTGTTACTAGTTATTTTCATTCACTAAAAAGTGTTGCAGTCTCTATACACGTCACTTATAGCAATATACTATTTGAAAGTCCATTTTAAATATAAATAGAAATAGTTATGGCAAGAATAAAAAGAGATTTTAAGTGTATTCAGTTGACTTCTCAACTAGCTCTGAACTACTGATACAATGGAGATTTGACCTGGACGTTTGCAGTATTCTTATGTGTTTTAAATATAATCTGATGCACTATATGCAAATTTGCTTTTTAGTCAAAACATGAAATTTTTCTAAAGTAGTAACGACATGTCTAAACCATCCGAACTAACAAATCCGAACCAGCTAAACTAACATACAGTTAGTCCAAACAACTTACAATTACACCGCAACCCAACCCACACCCCGACCCGCAACAATCTGAAAACCCACCCATAACAATTTGAAAACCAACCGCAACAATCTGAATACCCAAGCCCAACTCACACCCAGACCGGCAACCCACAACAACATCTGAAAACTCAAGCCCAACCTGCACCCAGACCCGCAACAATCTGAAAACCCACCCGCAACAAGCTGAATACCCAACCCGAACCCGGACCCGCACCCTGCAACAACCTGAACAATCGAGCCCAACCCACACCTGGACCCGGACCCAAAACCCTAACAGCACTTGTCTTTGACTAAAAAAAAGTCAAACAACATGGAATCAAAACCTAAATGGTCAAAAGACCCACCGAATCGACTAGAATGTATGTGTGTTAAACTAAAAAAATAAGACAAATCTAATGAAATTTCAAAGAAATTAGGAATGTAGATACCGATTTGGATGTTGGTGCGTCGATGGTGATGAAGACCAGTGGTGGTGGTTTCGGAGCCGCGGATGAAGATGGCGGTTGAAGGTGGGGGTGCGTCTGATGCACGAAGGGTTGAAGGTGGGGTGCGTCTGGTGCCGGTTGGTGTATGTGGTGGTGATTTTGGAGATGGGTCTCGTATGGGTGGTGATTTTGGGGGAGATACTGCAATACTGGAGGCAATATTTGGGGGCGTATGAGAGAACTGGTGAAAATAGATGGGAGGGAAAAAGCCCGCCTATAATTATATTTCCCATTCATTGGATCAGAACCCTAATCAACGGTCAGGTTTAATCAAGATGGGGTAAAAGTGGATCCATGTGTTTGTCGCCACTAAAGGGAGGGATCACCGCTAAAGGGGTCGCCCCTATTGCTCATTTTTCTTGTAGTGATCGTAT
The DNA here is from genome assembly GCA_030545235.1 of Helianthus tuberosus. NCBI lineage: Eukaryota > Viridiplantae > Streptophyta > Magnoliopsida > Asterales > Asteraceae > Helianthus > Helianthus tuberosus. Next base: position 153,159 of record JARYGA010060570.1, read on the forward strand.
TCAAACAGAGTGAACGCAATGGACGAGATTTTAGAGAGATAAAAACTAGAGTGGGGGAAATTGATTTTTTGGTGAGAGTGAGAGGGAAATCAATGAGGGGTTAGGAGAATGAGCGGGAATATGAAATGATTTGGGGAGGGAAATTGATTTTTTGAAGAAGAAATTTTTAGGCTTCAAAGAGAGAAATGGTGAAAATTTTAAAGTTCAAAAATTTTTGTGGCACAGGTAAAGTGCCATTAAAACTATAGAAAATTTTGGTGGCACGTACAAAATGACACTAAAAGCCTTAATTAGTGACATAAAAGTTAAATGCCACTGAATGTATGTGCTAAGTACCTAAAGTGCCATTAAAAACAAAAATTAGTGGCACAAAACCAATATGCCATTAAAAATGTGTGCCACTAAATGGCTTTTTTTTGTAGTGAAATCATTTTCGATACCAATTTGGTACCCACCTTTTGGCGTTTTCAGAATCGTTACATTCGGTTCGACATCGGTCTAGCACCATACCTGTATAAGTATTTATTGATTTTTACCTTCAAATACTATACCGTATTGTACCTAGCATTTTTGGTGCCGGTACCTAATTTCGATGATTTTCTGGATCGGTACTTTCGTTGCCGTTATCGGTACCGAGCTCATCCATATTTTAACGTGTTAGCTCCGTAATAACTGAACTGAAAACAACCGAATTTCCAACGTGTAGGACATGTGGGTCCTATTATTATATATATTAGGTTATTTAAAATCGTTTTTTTAGGACGGAGTGACTATCCTTTTCACGACATTTTTATTTATGTTTTGATATTCGGTATTTGCTTGCCGTTACTGACACGCGTTTTACAGTCATTAGGTCTCCGCCGCAACGCGCGGGCAAAAAATCAACTAGTTATATAAAAAATATATATTACTGAAAAAGAAAGTGACATGACATAGGCACCTACAACAAAGCTCAATGTACAAACATTCAATAATAAAGCATATTAATTTTCCCCCAAACAAAGTAAAAGATAAACTTTTAAGACCTTTTATACCGTCAAAGTAAAAGTGTGACCGTGACGATCGATATAGGGCTGTTCACGAGTCGAGCCGAACCGAGCGGACCTTTGCTCATGCTTGGCTCGTTTACAAACCGAACCGAGCGGAGCGGCTCATTTAAAACCTAGCCTCAAATTGCGCGAGCATTTTTCGAGCAATAAAAATTTCGAGCGAGCGTCGAGCAAAGTTCGAGCGATTTGGACAACCGTGTCGCCCGATTTAAATTTGTTGAGAGATGTAGTGACAATGTTGGGTCTTAAGTTTTTATGTCTTTAAAAACATGCACATTTAATGGCACAATACTTTTCTTATTAATAACAATGTTGTGGCCGATGAGGCGATGATCATATGGCACGAACAATTACGTTGAGAACAGGAGACGATCAACTTAGGGTAACGACATGAAACATTGAGTCAACAAACAAACTATCTTTTATCGGTTTAGGTTTTAACTTTTAGTTTTAATATTTTAATTTTTTTATTGGTGTTGTTGGGCTAGTACGTATAGATATAGTTGTAAATTTGTATATCGTTGACCTAAATCTAATAGAGTGGTACATATAAAACTATAAATTTAATTTATATTTAAGTATATATGTATGTGTAAGTGTGTATATATATAGGTGTGTGTATTATGTATAATTTATATTTGTGTATATATATGTGTAGGGGAAGGTTTAAATGAGAACGCTAAATATTGTGAGAACCGTGAGAACAAATGAAAAAAACCGCGAGAACTTGGTAAAAAACAATTCAAATTCAAAAAAAAATTCTACACTTATAATTATTATTCGAATACAATGTTAAAAATTTAATTTACACGTTTAAATTTACGTGAATTCGTAAATAAAGAAATTTACACATGCGTAAGTTTGCCATTTACACATGTGTAAATCTGTCACGGCCCCCGACCCACCCTGGACGGAATCGGAAGCCGCGAACAGCCCAGTGGTACCGGTGATTATTTTGAAAAATATTGCAGCGGAATTTCATCAGGACCGTGAGTTAGGAAAAATATCAGAGTTTAGAAAACACCGGATTTTATTTATTAAATAGATGGGATAAACCCATGTTTTACAATGGTAGCTTTTAATAAAGATAAATTTGAATACATAAAATAATATTTCTTAATTTGATTTAATTAATAAAATAAGCCACTTCTTGAAGCCTTTCAATGCCGTATCCATTTCTTACTCCAATCTACTGTAATTACCTGAAACATGTTTGAAAAAGGTTTTGTCAGCGGGAAATACTGAGTGAGTTCATTCATTTTAGTAAAACGACCTGTTTGTTATAATTTACAGTATTAAGGGATATTACAATGTTTCAGATATCAACCAACTACCCACAGTATTTGTCACTCGACCGGATCTGTGACTATGGTTATATCACCATTGGCCACCCGTTTGTCTAATGGCAAAGATTATCAAGTAATGTATACAAAACCCCACATACTGGCTGTAATTTGGTGATTACATAAACTTAATCCCTGTAATTATAACTTTGAAAATAAACATGATTTTGAAAGTAATTTGATAAAAAGAGAATGACTCACATTATAAGCATGCAGATTCATACAGCAAAGTTTAATCTATAGACAAGCCTTGATATATTGCAGATTTATACAGGCAGAGCTTAGCCTACTGGTTTTGCCTTGTAACCTAGTGCACACGAACTAGGTAAGTAACTAATACAGCATTTACGATAACTCACGAGATTAAAACCCTCACGACAAATGACAAAGTGCAATCACTTAAACATCCATCGGATTCACAACGAATGACAGAGTATTCCTCGAGTTCGGGTGGTACTCAAACATCCTGTCAGAATCACGACTAATGACAAAGGATAGCGCTTAAACATTCGGTCGGATAGTTTCAATCGATCGGACATTGAATCGTAGCAGCGATCGAGTTAATACCCTGTATCGTAGCAGCACCCCGCTATACTAATTAGTGATTTTGAGACTGTTTCTACAATATCTCAGCGTACAAATTGAATTTGATCGTCAAACGAACGAACAGTATCAAGTCCCAATGCCTGCTATTTATACACGAATTTGACCTGGCTTACGGACCGTAAGCCTTATCCCTTACGGTCCGTAAGGGACACGAAAAGGTCATAGGCTTGCCACGCGTGTATGTAGGCTTGCTGAGTCGACGGTTTCTCGAAATTCGATTTAGACAGCAAGATATATGGATAATCGTCGAGTAGAAAATACCCCCCCTGAGTTTTAAGGGCCCTGATCCTGATTCTGATGATTCTGAAAATTTTAGGGTTTGTGCAGAATCACTTGGGTGTCTCAATTAGGGTTTCTTATTGGATAAAATAATAAAATAAATAGGACTTTTAATGAGGGTTGTTACATTCTCCCCACCTTAATAAAATCTCGTCCTCGAGATTTAGGTTACGATATTTCTTTTAGACTTATGTCATATTTTAGTTAATAAAAACAATATTAAGGTAGATGACACAGAATTAAAATATCGAATTTTGTGAATACAAGTTGTATAATAGGTAGGATTCAATGGTTCAACTGAATTAGTTCAAGAAATCGATGACAAACGGATGAGATGAAATGATATAATTTCCAAGGTGACTAGGTTCAAGCCAAAAGAGATATATGATCAATAGATGTGAATGTTTATAAGTTGTGAATGATTTTTAGAAACAATAGAATTCACTGTCAATAGAAAATTTACCTTGGTTGGTAATTATAAAAGATTTAGAATTAACAAGCTTAACTGAAGAGGAGTACGAAGATGATGTGTCAACTATCAAATCATATCATGAGGAAGAATCAGTGTGTTTGACATTATTGAATTACAAAGATACCCTAAAATACAACACTGTTTAGTGTATGATCGAATTAACGTAAAGTTGTATTAAGATCACTTTCAAGGATGAGTCAAGTGAAAGGTATATATATAGATTAGCTCAAGCTACAAATTTATGGCGATGCCACGAGGTGTCGTAGTGATCGAAATAATAATAATGGTGACTGAATGAGTTCACCATGCTTGAAACCAAATGAAAGTTCAACGAAGTAAATCTGAATGTTTGTTTCAAACAATCTAGTATGATTTTTGATTGAAAATGAAACAATTGAATAATGTTTTTCGATCGAAAAGATCAAGAAATGCTCGATCGATGTTATAGGAACTGTTAAGAGATACACTGAGATATGACATGAATTTGTGTATCATTATCTTAACACACGATTGTGTTAAGATTGCTTTTATAGGATAAATCAACAAAGCGGATTCAATATAAATAAATAAATAATTAAATCCGTATATGATATGTGCAAACGAGATTAGCGCAAGCTTCAAATTTGTGAAAACGTCACCACAAGGTGATCGTGATTAAAGAAACGATTTAATGAAGTCGAAGACCAAACAAGCATGTTATGGTTCAAGAGAATTGAAGTGCTTGTTGGGATTATTTCGAAGATGATGGCTTAAAATCATCATACGGGACCTTGAATTGAATACGTATTGCGAGAAAGTTCAAACAACTGAACTTGGTTAAAATAAAACAAGTTCATGTATCAATAAGAAAGTTCTGACATGGTCACAACAAAAACCATGTATGCTTTTCAAAAGAAAATCGAATTTTTTTCAAGAAATTCATCGATTCGATATCAAAGAGTCATCGTTTTGCAAAAACGTGGTTTACAATGCAAAGATCAAGTATAGCGAAACAATATTTGAGTTTTGATAAAACAACAAATTGGAATGAAGCCTTCCAATAGTCTTCATAATTCAAACTAGCCACATGCGCAACAAACAGTGCATGTGTGGATTTACCAAGAAATGAAACAACCAATTGAATATTCGCGATTATGAAAGAAATCCTCATGATGACCATTAGGAAAGTAGAAATGCAAAAGTCTATTTACTATGTCCAGAGGTCTGAATTTTAACAAAAGGAATTTAAGAATTTTATCTGGAATTTTGTGTGATAACCGTTGTGAAATGACATTACCAGGGAATGTGGAATGAAATGAAATAGGGGGATTGTAAAAGTATGTGACTTCTTTTGCAGCGTCAAGAATTGGATTAGACTATGCACCGATTGTTGTGAAATCTTGTTCTATCGTACCTCAGCAAGATTCATGTTGTTTGTAGGATCACGTGGCCAAGTGCTGCTTTTTGATTAGTAGTTCTTCCATTGACGGGATTCGCATTAGTGTCGTCATGCCCAATTATATTTTCCAAAGGTCTTGCCTTGGAAGTCGTGTGTGATATACTTCGATGTCTGTGGACGTATAATTTAAGTTTCATGTGTTTTCTTGTGCATTAACACAACTTTTCATTCTTCTTACTTACGTTAATAGTTTATGGTAACGTATTGGAAATTCTTATACTTTTAATGGCGTCCCAACTTAAAGAGTTCCCATTGTTTATATTTTCGCACGGGTTACGAGGTAGATGATCAAACGGAATAATGTTTGATATCGGAAAAGAGATTCCTGATAAAGAAATCTAGACACAGATGCTTGTGCTTTATTCCTAATTGACTTTTTGGAATTTCTTATAGATATACATATCTATATAATCATATATTTCACATGTTGTATTATACATACCCTTTATCAGGTCAATGTATTTAACAGATTCATATTTCCAAAAACAAGTCAGATATCAGATCATGATACTATTTAGGGAAATCTTGTCACTTGTTTGACATATTATATACCCCGTCTTATCCGATTCGCGCCGGAGAGGTAATCTCAGTATATCCGGAAAAACTGGAGAGTCTTGCTACACCATACCCAGTCTTGCCGGAGAAAATTTTTATATTTCCCATAAATAGTATTTGTAACACCCCAAAAATATAAAACCTTGCGTTTAATATGTAATGTTAATTTAACAAGAGTTAACTAACTAGGAAACTATAACCCAGTTAGTTGATAGCCTTGAAATAACTTATTCTAAAGTTAAAATACTTTAACTTAAAGCTAAATGATAAGTTGAGGGACTAAACTAGTCAAAATCTGAAAGTTTAGTTCTAAATTAATAACAAAACACATAGTCCACCCATGTGTGGGTGGGTATCGATCGAACAGAGAGAGAGGGCGACCAGGAGATCTCCAAAACCCTAAAAACTTCATCAATCTTGCAAATTGAAGGATTAATCCAAGTCAAAATCGAAAATTGAGCTTAGAATCATGATCCTCATCTTAAGAGGATTGTAAGGTATGTAAAACCTAATGAAATCTCTTAACTTGAAACTCTCATGATTTGGGAAATCTGTAAATTTGATATTGCATGTGTGTTATGTGGATAGATTATAGTTGATATGGTGTTTAGAAGTGAAACCTAACCAACTACATGTAGAATCATGACCAAATTCAGAAAGTTCCATAAACACCTTGAAGGTGGGTTATGGGTTTTACATGATAATGATGAACATTAGGGTTTAGGTGATTATCCTAGTGTAAATTGATCATAGAAAAGTGATTTTAGAAAGATATGATGATTAAAATGCTATATGAGGGCTTTATTGATGTTAAGTTAATTAGCTAGCAAACCATGAACTTAAATGCAAATGATGTAGAAATTCTGCCCTCATAGTGTTTGTAGAAACGCCTCAAAGAAGGCTTAAAAATAGAAACTTAAAGCTTTAACGCATAATTATGATGTTTCGGTATAATATGCGAAGTGAAGTCTAAAGAGAGTTCTAAACATGCCTTGAATTGAACTTTATAGGACAAGATACCGGAACGTCGAGTGGACAAGCCGGTGGTGATTCGCGGTTGAAGGGCGTGCGCTAAGGTATGTAACTTGATCCGTTACATTTAGTAGATTTTGATGATTGTATAATATGTATTCGAATTTTAGAACAAGAATGGTTGGAATTAAACAGAGATGTAGCTATATTAAAATATTGGTCAAACTCGGTTGGAACTTGTTGGTAGTCGTCATATGGGAGGATTCTCTAGACGAGCCAACGGGTCGAATAAGCATGTAAAGCATGGTTAATGTTTTGGAGTATGATGAATTGCTCTTTGATTTTGGTTTAGGTATAATATGTTGGAAATATGAGAATTTGATGTAATGGTTTCTTAGAAAAGCGAAGTCCGAGAAATTGGTTTGAGTAAGATAAACAAACCAAACAAAAACATAATTTTCCAGGAACTACCGTAAATTACGGTAATACCGTAATTTACGGTAGAGGTCATGTGTCTTACGGTGGTTTCCCCCTGGTTTACGGTGGACCAAGGACTTCCAGCACTCACCGTAAATTACGGTAACACCCTAATTTACGGTGGAACCTGAAATCTTCTAATCTCCTTTATTTTTAATTGATGTTGAATCATATGTTTAAGTCTTATGTGTTTAAGTCAAAACTAATATTTTAATGGTTTTGACCCTAGGTGACTAGATGGACTTTACGGATGGAGGTCAAGCAACGTCGAAGAACCGAACACGACTTATGAAGCTTCCGCTGTGTTTTAAATCTTTTGTAGTCCTTGTGTATGGGTTGTAAACACATGTAAAACAACTTTTGAAATGTTTTAAATTAGTCATTAGTTGACTAATGTTTATATAATTGTAATCTAGATACTTTTGAAACTCATGTTAAACTATTTTATCTTTTGTATAAAATATTACTTATATTCAAGTAAAATTTAAGGGTGTTACAGTATTTTTAAAAGTGCTTCTTTTATTAAGCTTTTATCCAGAACCAAGGAAACTTGTAATTCCCGTAACATATCTTATTCTAGCCCAAGTAATATCAATAAGCAAGATTTAAGTGTTATTGCTTATTTATCATATCTTGCAATATTCTAATTACCATTCTTATGGCATACCAAAACTCATCATACTTTATTCACATAAGTACTTAGCTTATCTTGAAGTTTGATACTAAGGCATCTTTTCTTAAGTTCAAGTCTAAATGCTATCATGTGTGCTACCAGTTAACAGCAATCTCCTAACTCTTTTATATAAACTTAGGTATTATTATTACAACACTTATTGGCTTAAAGCAGTGGCTCTGATACCACCTTCTGTCACGGCCCCCGACCCACCCTGGACGGAATCGGAAGCCGCGAACAGCCCAGTGGTACCGGTGATTATTTTGAAAAATATTGCAGCAGAATTTCATCAGGACCGTGAGTTAGGAAAAATATCAGAGTTTAGAAAACACCGGATTTTATTTATTAAATAGATGGGATAAACCCATGTTTTACAATGGTAGCTTTTAATAAAGATAAATTTGAATACATAAAATAATATTTCTTAATTTGATTTAATTAATAAAATAAGCCACTTCTTGAAGCCTTTCAGTGCCGTATCCATTTCTTACTCCAATCTACTGTAATTACCTGAAATATGTTTGAAAAAGGTTTTGTCAGCGGGAAATACTGAGTGAGTTCATTCATTTTAGTAAAACGACATGTTTGTTATAATTTACAGTATTAAGGGAGATTACAATGTTTCAGATATCAACCAACTACCCACAGTATTTGTCACTCGACCGGATCTGTGACTATGGTCATATCACCATTGGCCACCCGTTTGTCCAATGGCAAAGATTATCAAGTAATGTATACAAAACCCCACATACTGGCTGTAATTTGGTGATTACATAAACTTAATCCCTGTCATTATAACTTTGAAAATAAACATGATTTTGAAAGTAATTTGATAAAAAGAGAATGACTCACATTATAAGCATGCAGATTCATACGGCAAAGTTTAATCTATAGATAAGCCTTGATATATTGCAGATTTATACAGGCAGAGCTTAGCCTACTGGTTTAGCCTTGTAACCTAGTGCACACGAACTAGGTAAGTAACTAATACAGCATTTACGATAACTCACGATATTAAAACCCTCACGACAAATGACAAAGTGCAATCACTTAAACATCCATCGGATTCACAACGAATGACAGAGTATTCGCCGAGTTCGGGTGGTACTCAAACATCCTGTCGGAATCACGACTAATGACAAAGGATAGCGCTTAAACATTCGGTCGGATAGTTTCAATCGATCGGACATTGAATCGTAGCAGCGATCGAGTTAATACCCTATATTGTAGCAGCACCCCGCTATACTAATTAGTGATTTTGCGACTGTTTCTACAATATCTCAGCGTACAAATTGAATTTGATCGTCAAACGAAAGAACAGTATCAAGTCCCAATGCCTGCTATTTATACACGAATTTGACCTGGCTTACGGACCGTAAGCCTTAACCCTTACGGTCCGTAAGGGACACGAAAAGGTCATAGGCTTGCCACGCGTGTGTGTAGGCTTGCTGAGTCGACGGTTTCTCGAAATTCGATTTAGACAGCAAGATATATGGATAATCGTCGAGTAGAAAATACCCCCCCTGAGTTTTAGGGGCCCTGATCCTGATTCTAATGATTCTGAAAATTTTAGGGTTTGTGCAGAATCACTTGGGTGTCTCAATTAGGGTTTCTTATTGGATAAAATAATAAAATAAATAGGACTTTTAATGAGGGTTGTTACAAAATCTGTTATATTTACACATGTGTAAAAAATCTAAAAAGAGTGATTTTGAAAGGAGAAATGAATTATTTGATGTTGTATCTTAATTACAATGAGGTTTGTATTAAAAAAATTGGATTTGATTGGTGTTTTCATTCGTTCTCACGGTTCTCGTGATATTTAGCGTTCTCAAGATAACCCTCCCCTATATGTGTATACACATATTTATATATGTATGTGTATAGGTATATGTATATGCATACTAATTAAAATAATATTTCGAGTCGAGCCGAGCCGAGCGGACCTTTGCTCATGCTTGGCTCGTTTATAAACCGAACCGAGCAGAGCGGCTCGTTTACAATCGAGCGTCAAATCGAACGAGGATTTTCCGAGCATTTTCCGAACGAGCGGCGAGCGATTTGAACGGCCCTAATCGATACACGATATTAGATGGAGTTCTAGATATGCATCCATATCTTTAAATAAAATTATTTATATAATATATGTTTTCATTGTATAATTAACAAAGTTAGAAACTCGTGTATTATAGAGTTGAAAAAAATGTTTTCTTTTAAATATTTTGTTGTATAGAAATGTTAGTCTCGTAATATGCATGTTTATACAGAAAATTCAATAAATTTAGAATCCAAATTTGATTATTTTATATGTTAAAACACTTATACATATTTAATAGTTTAATAGTTCATAGTAACTATATTATACTAATAATCAATCAAAATAATATTTAGAGTTAAAATCAAATCTAAAGTATTAAGATAGTTTATTTAATTTCGTTAATCGAGAATAACAATAAAACTTTAACTAATTTCTATAGTTTAAAAAGAATCACATATACAAAGTGTTTATACAGTTTTAAAGTTGTTTAATTATTTTTATTTAAAAATCTAAAAAAATAAAGTTTACCATGGTCATGATGAACGTTTTATCTTATTCACTTTGCCACTTTCCATGCAACTTCTTCACCGTACCATAAATTCCGTGTAATAATTGCTATAAAATTTCACCCACAACTTCAATTTCGTTTCGTTTCAGCATCAACTTCGAACATGCATGGTTTAAAGTTTGGTGTAATCACGCGTAGAATCCATATATAAATATCATACTCAACTCTTCAATTCATCATCATCACTTATCAAATTGTTACTCAATTCTTCCACCATGAACAAATCAAGCGATTACAAACGCGTATTCGATCACTTCGATGAAGACCACAACGGCATGATCTCTCCGTCTGAGTTGCAACGTTGCGTCGGGTTGATTCACCACGACGAAATATTAATCGAAGAAGTGCAGGTTGTGATGGAATCGTTATACGGAAGTGAAGGACAGTTAGGATTTGAGGATTTTATTAGTTTGGTGGAAAGTGACAAGGAAGATGAGAAACTTGAGGATTTGAAAAAGGCTTTTAGAATGTATGAAATGGATGGAACCGATTGCATTACGCCAAAGAGTTTGAAGCGGATGCTGAGTCGACTCGGTGAGTCAACAAGTGTTGATGAGTGTGTTGGTATGATTAGGCAGTTTGATATTAATGGTGATGGAGTGCTTAACTTTGATGAGTTTAAAGCTATGATGCTTTGAAAATTTCATGAAGAACAAGCTTAAATTCATATCTTGGTGGTTGAATTTGGATATTGTTTGTAAATTATTATTTATAGGCCAATTGGATTTTAACACCTTTAACTTTGAAGAGTTGGCCGATAACACCCGCAACTAACACTTTGATCTGTGACACCCCAAACTTTTAATTTTGTTTGTCATTTCACCACTCAGTTAAAAAATCAGTAACTGAGTTAGTTTACAATCCTAGGTGGCATCCTACGTGGACTATTTTTGCAAATGTGGCACATTCATGGGTATAAAACTCATCTCCCAATTCATCCAACAAACATACATCCCAACGAAAAAGAACAAACAGCCAAGGTCATCTCCTTCTTTATAACCAGACAATAAAACAAACAGCCAAGTGGTCTGAACCCTAACATAATCACCTTCCACATCTGGGCTGGGGCAGGATACCGGCGACGCTACGATGGAAGACAACGACTGAGCTTCATCGCCGTTTCAAGTGACAAGCTACCGGAGCTCATCTCGAATGGCGTGCAATGTGCACCTTCCACCGCAAACTTCCAATCCGGCATTTTAAACGGCGGCATCGGCGGCGGTGGTGGAATCCCTCTCATCGGAGATTCACCTCCACTTGAGCTATTATCAATGCTGTTAAAGAAACCCATTTTTACTGTCGCTCGAGGTTTCACTATCACAAAAGGTGACTCTAGTGACGGTGGTGGGTTTTGGTACACGCGTCGTTGACAGTTTTGGTGCACGCGCTGCCGTAGATGGCGGCGGAGGTACCAGAGGTGTTGATGATGAAGTCTTTTTCCGTCTTTCTTTTTTGGATGTGAATAAGTTGTCAAGGATTGATGGTGACGGTGGTGGTGGCGGCGGCGGAGACGGCGATGGAAGCTGAAATTTTAGATTGATGGTGTGTTTATCTTGTTATTAGTATGCCGATGTTTGCCATTGTTGTAGGAATATTGTTTGCAATAGTGTTTATGGATTATTGTTGTTGGCCAACAACTCATCGGAGATCAAGATTTGTAGCAGAATGGTATTGGAGTTGCAGGTACCTTGTGGTGGTGGTGGTGGTTATTGGCCGGAAAAGAAACGAGAGGGGAGGTGTCAGGTGTGGGTGTGTTTTGTATCAGTGAACCCTATGTTGTCTGTATTATAAAGAAGGTGTTGTAATTTAGGGTTTGTAAGTTAGTATAGGATTAATGACATGTGTTAGCCACGTCACTCGTGCCATGTAGGATTAATGATGCCACCTAGGATTGAAAACTAACTCAGTTACTGATTTTTTAACTGAGTGGTGAAATGACAAACAAAATTAAAAGTTTGGGGTGTCACAGATCAAAGTGTTAGTTGCGGGTGTTATCGGCCAACTCTTCAAAGTTAAAGGTGTTAAAATCCAATTGGCCTTATTTATATTATTTGCTACTAAAAGATTAAAGAATTGTCAAACTTCTTTGTATGTTTCGAACAATGCTTTCGAAGAACAAGCATAAATTTAGATCTTTGTGGTTGAATTACACTTCTGACCCGTATCTTCTCTTTCGAACCTGATCAACAAGACTTAGACAATTAAAGTCCAACATGTATCTCGAGCGTTGTTTATCAATGGTTCATGGTCCGATTTGACCTGGTTTGATAAAAAAAAATAGGAGTCGAAACACTAACTACAATTTTGGAGAATGACAACTAAAATAGGCTGGGTTGAATGGCCATACTACTAAAAAACTGTCTTGTTTCCGACCAAGGTTTTTGTCGGAAAACTGTCGGAAACGGTGTTTCCGACCAATTTCCGACAGAAATACGTTTGTCGGAAGAACCCTTGTAGGAAAATATTTCCGACAAGTACCCGACTAAATTGGCGACAAATTTCCGACAAAAAAAGAGGTTACTATTTCCGACAAAGTCCCGACCACAATTTTCCTACAGCTTTCCGACCACCGTTTTCATACTATTTTCGGACCAAAAGTTTCCTACAGCTTTCCGACCACCGTGTACCTATCGTTTTCCGACAACCATGTTCCTACTGTTTTCCGACCATAACCTTTCCACAGTTTTTCGACCAGATTTTCAAATTTCTCTTATCAATTTCCGACTAAAAACTTTTTAATAAAAAAAATTATAAAAAAACTAAAAAAATCCAGATTTTTTTCCTATGAAAAAATGCAAACAAAAAATCCAATAAGAATCCTAAATACGATACCATTATAAACTAAAGTTCGTCCACAAAATACAATATGGTTTTGTAACTACAAAGTTCAACCCCACAAAATATGACACCGTTGTCAAATTACAAGTTCAACCGCAAAAGACAACAAACAGAAACTAAACTATGGTGGAGGATTGCTAGGATTACCAAATTGTTTCATATACTCGGCCATTTTATATATGTATATGTATATATATATCGAGACAACTACATACTAATACACATATACAAATACATATAGAGATAAGAAATACATTTATATATATAGATATACACATCGGCATAATTAAATATGAAAAGAATAAATGTTTTAGTCGGAAATTGGTCGGAAATTTCCGACAACTTTCCGACAAAATGTTATGTTTCGTCGGTAAGTGGTCGGAAATTTTCGACCATTTTCCGACACCCATATCCGTTTTTTCGGTTTTTCAACCTCCTAACATGTTTTTTTCATTACGTATTCTGTACACCTTAATTATACATGAAATGTTTTTACTTTACCAACTTATACCTATAGTTATACCAAGTCATACGTGCGTGTACGCTATCAAGACCCATTACTTAAACTAGGCTTTTACTATTGTATAAATGTTTATATATGTATATGTATATATATGTCGAGAGAACTACATACTAATACACACATACACATACATATAGAGACAAGAAACACATTTATATATATAGATAAACACCTCCGCATAATTAAATATGAAAAGAATAAATGTTTTAGTCGGAAACTGGTCGGAAATTTCCGACCAAATGTTATGTTTCGTCGGTAATTGGTCGGAAATTGCCGACCATTTTCCAACATCCGTATCCGTTTTTTCGGTTTTTCAACCTTCTAACATGGTTTTTTAATTACGTATTTTGAACACCTTAGTTATACATGAAATACTTTTACTTAGTAATTTATACGTATAATTATATACCCAGTCATACGTGCATGTACACTATCGGGACCCATTAATTAAACTAGTCTTTTACAATTGTATAAGTGTGTATATATGTATATGTATATATATGCCGAGACAACTACATACTAATACACACATACACATACATATAGAGACATGAAATACATTTATATATATACATACATATAGACATAAGCAAATACATTCACATGTATATATATAGCTCAATATAATTGAATAAAAAAAATAAAGGTTTTAGTTGGAAAATTGTTGGAAATTTCCGACAACTTTCCAACCAATTTTTTTTCTTTTTTTTATAGTTTTTTTTTTTTTGTCGGAATTTAGTCGGAACTTTCCTTCAAATTTCCGACGACTTTTTCTTTGTCGGTAAGCGGTCGGAAATTGGTTGCTAATATTTGACTTTTATTCTAGTCGGAAGTTTGTCGGTAAGTGGTCGGAATTTCCGACTAAATTTTTTTAGTCGGTAATTTTGGTAGGAAATCCTCAGTTTTCTAGTAGTTTTTAATAGGTAAAAGCGATGTATAAATAATAAAGGTTAAACAGTTGGTTTGGTCAGATGAGTGTGTGGTTCCAAGTTATATACTGGGATGAACTGTTAAACCGTTAAAACTTAAAACCGAAAGATAAACGAAACTATTTGGATCTCGAATCAGTCAAAAAGCCTGGTTGGTTGGATAAGGTTTTATGGTTCTCAAACACTTATGTTTTAAAAGACAAATTTGATTGATATGGGATCTTATATATGGATCCAACGATCACATATAATATATTCTTCGAAAAAGAATATTTGTGACATGCCATAGGTACTTACAAGTTACAACAACACTCAATATACACGACACGATAATCAAGCATATTCCTCATGACAAAAAAAAAAGCAACAAAAGATAAACTTTATGACTTTTTATATTGTCAAGTTGCAAAACAATCTAAAATACAAGATAAATGTTTGTATATTGATTTTTGAAAAAGTTAACAATGAGATCTAATGCTCTATATGTGATTATATTCAACAAGAGGATCTCTAACTACCTAAAAAACTCTAACAATAGAATTGAACAAACTATTTCTAATAAAAGTAAAAGTGTGATGATTGATACATGCTATTGAATGGAGTACTAGATACATATATTAAAATCTACATGTCTAATTAAAAAAAACATATATATGGATGGATACATATATACATCTATACTGTATATTTTAATATTTATATTATTATATATCTACTTAAATGAAACAAAAACAGGTATAGATGAAATAACAATTATAATTTAAGATGAAGAAATTAAAGCTTTAATTAGGAGGTTTAAACCCTGTAGGATAACAAGCAAACACATAAAAAGAAACCTTGTATTTGAACCTTCTTAAAACCATAGCTCTTCCCCCTGCCCATTCTACTATTATGTTCTTCATCTTCTCTTTCTTTTTTTCACCTGTGTCTACACGCAACACATAAATAAATTTCATTAAGAGGACCAACATCTAGAGCTATAAATGAATCAACGCTCATGGAAAGGATTTTATTCGTTCGCTTAAGTCTAAGCTAACGAATGAAAGAACATAACTTTACGGCTTTACCTTCGTTAAGGAAATGAAATTTTATTAGTTCGTTTATATTTATTTGTTAATTAATACGCTAAACGAACATAAACACATGTATCTATATACAAATGTATAGTGTGTGTGTATATATATAAAGTAAAATTCACGGACGTAAATGAATGAACAAAACATATATTTGTGTCCGTTCGTATAGTTAAATAAACAAAAAAGAAACGTTTGGTCATTCGATAAGGAACTCCTCGCCAAATGATCTCTAAAACTTTCAAACCTCTACTAATTATAATAACCGAAAAAAACAATATATGTAACCTACTAGCGCCTTACCGACTCTATAACTTTGTGTGGTTGCGGTTGTATGCGCTTGTGTTTCTTGATGGTCTTCTTCTTTATCAAAATGGAGAGGATAACTTGTCAAGAACGCCCTTCTAGTGTTGTAGTCTTCATCCCTAAAGCTTTTTGTTCTTAGATCATCTCCTTCTTCCATTGATTATTGATAAACAAAACTCTTTTGTTTTGATGGTAAATGTGAAGGTTTAATTGGTTTGCTTTCAGTTGTGTGTTACCCTTTTAATACTTGTGTCCCACTTGTCTTTTTAAGTCTTCTAAAGATGTTTTAACCAAAATATTTATTATTTAATGAAAAAAGCTAGATTTAAAGTCGTCAAAAAGAATGATTGTATAACCAATAGAGTAAAAAGGAATTGACCATAGATAATGTAGATTTGACCACATTTAAATTCATATAATCAGGTATTTAAATAATGGAAATTACTTAATTATGATGAACTAGGGATGTTTATAATTCAATATTTGTCTAGTTTTGAGTTGTTGACCAGAAATTTTGGCTGAATTCTTAACTCTGATTTCTAGACACGAAAAATCGAACTGGCTAGGTTACGAGGGTTTGGCTTTTGAAGTAGGTATGTTTTATATATTTAAACAATTAATTTTTTATATACAGGGGAGAGTTCAATTGAAAACCACTAGTTAGAGTGAAAACTTAAAAACTAACTAAAAATTCCTAAAAAACATACCAATTTTATTTTACAATTTTTTTTTATAAATTTTCGCTACTTTTTATATATAAAAAAACTTTTAAAAAAAATTGTAGTGCACATGTGCAATAATACACATGTGAAGTACACATATAATGCACATGTGAAGTACAAGTTTTTTTTTAAAAAGTTTTTTTATATATATATAAAAAGTAACAAAAATTTATAAAAAGAAGACATATTTTTTAGGTTTTTTTAGTTAGTTTTCGAGTTTTCACTTTAACTAGTAGTTTTCAATTAAGCCTCTCCATGGATATAATATGTATACATAAATGCATAGAAAAAGTAAAAATAAAAAAGTGTTAAACAACCGGTTTAAGATTTCAAGTTCCAAACCATTAAAACTTATACCCATATAAAAATAAACCGTGAACTGTCATATAGATCTCAAATCGGCTGATTTTACTACATTTACATTGCTCAGTTAACATAACAAAAATAAACCGTGAACTGTCATATAGATCTCAAATCGGCTGATTTTACTACATTTACATTGTTTAGTTAACATAACAGTTTATTTTGAAGAACCGTTAGGCTGGTGGTGAAGGGGTATGGTCCCAAAAAGCCGCGCAACCCCCTGCAAAGTCGCGCGGGACCATACTCCTTAATTACCATTCTTCTTGATCGCCAACCTCGCGCGAGCTACAGCATGCCTATGCAACGCCGCGCGAGGTCCACAGAAGAGCAAACTCCAGTTAACAACACTTGGTATTCTAAAAGGGACATCTGAAGGCCCATGCCGCGCGCACGATAATAACGTGCTCAGCAAGAATCGTGCGTGACTACGGCGCAAGGCCTTCCCAAATAGTACACCACGGTACAAGTGGCAGAATAAAAGAGCCAATCAGGGTCCTTCTGTTCCTGCGCAATCGTGCTCCACGATCGTCTGACATGCAGGAGACAAAAAGTACTGAAGGACGCCTATGTGGCACCAATCACAGGGCAGAGACAACTGCCCCACGATCTCCACTTACCTGCTGATGGCAGAAGGGCGACCAGGCCGACAACAGTGACACGTGGCTCCAATCACGCTGCGCCAGCTCCACAAAGCTCCTAAAAACCACTAACGGTCGACACCAGTGAGACAAGGAGCATATCCTCTATGTTGTCGCCTTCCGGCCCAAGGCCCATCAGCCCACACCCTCTTACACCTCTCCGGCTATAAATAGAGACCTTCACTCCACAGGTTAGAGGATTCCATTCCCTCTACTCTCTCACTCATTACTTATTTTCTCCAAGGCACAGTCGCTTATTCTCACGCCGGAGCCCGGTTAAGAGGGAAACCCCCACATTCCCCTCTTAACGAGTAACGGTGTTTTGTTTTGCAGTTATACCCGGTCATTAAGGAGCTCAGGAATCAAAGAGAAGATTAACCACCATGAAAGGAACATAAACCAAACTGATTATCACCTAATTAGTTCAGTGTTTCTTCATTGGCGCCCACCGATTTTTTCTACAAACCACCTTCATCTTCTTATTTTCTGAGTCTTCATTGCTTTTCTTCCTTCGATCATGGCTGGTCAAGGAATCATCCCCGAATTTGTTGGTCTCGGAGCAGACCCTAACGCAGCATTGGGGGTGGATAATCAACACATCCAACCCCAACATGTTGAAGAAATCGGCGAGATCGAGATGGCCAACACCGGGGGTCCTCGCGGGAGCTTCACCCGCATCAATCAAACCACCCCAGGAAACAACGGTGCTGGACCATCGAACCCAGCTCCACCTCAGAATATCTCAGCGCTATTGGGGCTACCAGAGGGCGAAACCCCAGCCTCATGGTACGCCAAGCAACTCGCCACCATTAACGCGACATATCAATCTTTGAGCGCACAGCAAGCAGTTTTAACGGCAGAACCTTCCTTGGTTACACCAACCGGCCCAAGCCACGGGCCGCGCCCGATGCCACCACCGCAACATATCCAAGGAAGAGCCAACAGACCTCCCCCTACCCGAAGACCAAGCGTGCAGGACACGCGCGATACGCGGGGGGAGACAGAAAGCTACTATGACGAACAGTCACATTCCCGAAGGGGCCCAGTTCATAGCCGGCTCACGCCGCGCAACATGAACGATGAGTGGGAAGAAACTGACCCCAATGATCCAACCTGGGAAAACGATGACGAATCTTCGGTCTTCACTCGTTTGCAAAGAAATCATGAGTATTACAAACCAAGGCAACACGTTGGTTATACCGAGGAGGCAGAGCGCGACTTTCGCCTCGCCTATCGACCAGAAGAAGCTATAGAGCACTCAAAGTTCATTCCAAAGATAGCACTAGCGCCGCTCAAGAGAGAAAAGTTGCCTCCGACCGTCGGAAAGTTCAATGGATTGACTGATCCAGACGATCACGTCAGAGTATTTACTAGCGTGGGCTGCATGGGAGGTTGGAACATGCCCATGTGGTGCCATTTGTTTATCCAAACATTAACCGGGGCTGCTCGCGCCTGGTTCGACAGCCTTCCTCCGGGCAAAATAAAATCATGGGTAGATTTCAGAACTCAGTTTCTGAGTCACTTCAGTCAGCAAAGGCGATACCAGCGCGACACAGCGGAAGTTGAAGATATCTGGCGAAGAGATAATGAGGGTCTGGAAGATTTCATTACGCGCTTTAACAAAGAATGTTTGGAGATTGGTGGCGTAAGTGAACAACTCATGCGCTGCCATTTCAAGAAAGCAATCCGTTGTGATAGCCTGATTAGAACCATCACTGGGAAAGATGGAATGCCAAAGGAGTGGGATAAACTCATGGAAGCCGCGAAGATAGTCGCGCAAACGGAAGAGTCTCTCGCTCGAAACAACAACTATCGTTCTGAAGATAGATTTTCCAAAGGGGGTCACTCGCGCGATGACAACAGGCGCAACAAAGGCAAAAACCCTGGGTGGAAGGCCAACCACTCCAGCGGTTATAACGATCGCCCCCGATACGAAGAACGATCCCGCTATAAGGAAGACGCACGTGACACCATTGACCGCATTGGTTATAGAAAAGCAATCCGAGATGATAATCGGGAAAAACATTGGACTCCGCTCATAAAAACACCAAAAGAGGTGCTAATGACGGAGAACCATGACTTTAAGGCTCCCAGGCCTATGACGAACAAAAAGGGTCAAGACCCCAATCTGTATTGCGATTTCCACAAGGATACAGGCCACTTGACAGATGATTGTTACAGCTTGCGACAAGAGATCGAGAGAGCACTAAAAAGTGGAAAGCTGAGCCACCTGGTGAAGAATGTGCGCAAAGAGACGCGACAGCTCCATCGCCACGATGAAGGAAATCACAAGAAGGTTCGACGCCTAGAGACACACATGGTCAATGGACCACGATACAGCGCACGAGAAAAAGGCAAGAGGCCTTATGAGCCTTCATGGCAAGAACAGCAAGTTATCTTCCCGGTGGTGCGCGGGGGTCCCCGAGCCACACGACCCATCGTCATCACCGGTATCATCGGCCATTACGAAACTGAATACGTCTTCATCGACCCGGGAAGTACAGCAGACATCATCTATGAACAATGCTTTAACCAGTTCGACGACGAAGACAAAGCGAGACTCGAACCAGTCGACTACCCACTGTCTGGGTTCTGCAACGAAATGGTCTTCCCGTTAGGCCAAATTAGCTTCCCTGTCACACTCTCGGACGGGAAACATTCAAGGACGACGAACGTCAACTTCATGGTGATGCCCGTTAAATCAAGACATGACGTACTGATCGGGAGAGAAACGCAAGGTGGGCTGAATATGATAACTTCCACCCCCCACTCAGCAATTGGTTTCCCAACCAAGACGGGGGTGGCAATAGTTTATGCGAAGAAAGAAGTCATGTCAACTGAAGAGATGCGCCCAACAAAAGCGGCAAAGGTTTCAGCGACCGAGCCCGAAAAATGGGTCTTAAATCGCAAATATCCGGAGCAAACGGTGACGATAGGTCACGCTATCTCACCAGATATCAGAACTCGCCTCAAGCAGCTCCTATTCAAGAACATGGATATTTTCGCCTGGACCCCGGCCGACATGACCGGAGTCCCGCGCGACATCACAGAGCACTGTTTAAAC
Source organism: Helianthus tuberosus (assembly GCA_030545235.1). NCBI lineage: Eukaryota > Viridiplantae > Streptophyta > Magnoliopsida > Asterales > Asteraceae > Helianthus > Helianthus tuberosus. The sequence continues at coordinate 174,085 of JARYGA010060570.1, forward strand.
ACCTACCCCTCGGTTGAGCCGAAAGTTCAAAGAAGGCGCAGCCTAGGGGCAGACAAGACGAAAGCAATGAACGAACAAGTTTGCGAGTTACTTAAGGCGGGCATCCTGCGCGAGGTACGTTATCAGAGTTGGGTGGCGAACCCCGTAATGGTAGAAAAGTCTAGCGGCGGATGGCGAATGTGCGTCGACTATACCGATCTCAACAAGGCATGCCCTAAGGATTGCTATTCTTTGCCTGAGATCGATAAAAAGATAGACTCTCTCGCGCCATACAGATGGAAGTGCTTCTTGGATTGCTACAAGGGGTACCATCAAGTTCAAATGAAGCTCGAGGATGAAGACAAGACAGCCTTTCGCACGGATCTAGGGATTTTTTGCTATACGAAGATGCCTTTCGGCCTGAAAAATGCTGGCGCCACATACCAGCGATTGATGGACAAGACCTTCGCAGGTGACATCGGAAAGCATATTGAAGTTTACATCGATGATCTAGTGGTCAAGAGTCCTGAAGAGGACCAAATGTTGAAGGACGTCGAGAAAACGTTCAATTCATTGCGCCGCGTAAACATGAAGTTGAATCCAGCCAAATGTTCTTTTGGCATGGAAGAGGGGAAGTTTCTAGGCTTCATAGTCACTAACGGCGGCTTCAAGGTGAATCCAGAAAAAGTTCAGGCAATAGAACGGATGCCATCGCCTCGAACAATCAAAGAAATGCAACGGTTGGCCGGCCGCCTAGCCGCGCTTAACCGCTTTTTGTCAAATCACGCCGCGAAGTCGTACCCTTTTATCAGCACACTGCGCAATTGTGTCAAGAAGCAAGAGTTCAAGTGGACGCCCGACGCAGAAAAGGCTTTCCAGCAAATGAAAGCATGTCTGATCGAGCTTCCCACCCTGACCGCGCCGTTCGAAAAAGAGCCACTCGTACTGTACTTATCCTCTTCCGATAAGGCAGTAGGGTCGGTGTTATTAGTGGAAAGAAATGGAGTTCAAACTCCGATTTATTATGTCAGCAGGGTACTCACTGACCCAGAAACGAGATATTCCACAATGGAAAAGTTGGTTCTTGCGCTGCTACATGCTTCCCGAAGACTGCGCAGATATTTTACAGGGCATGTGATCACCGTACTTACCAATTTCCATATCGGCACGATACTTCAGAAACCAGAAACATCAGGAAGACTCGCCAAATGGGCAATCGAGTTGGGAGGACACAACATCCTATACCGGCCGCGCCCAGCCATCAAGGGTCAAGTTCTAGCGGACTTCATCACAGAAGTCCCAGCTGAGAAAATCAAGGATTGTGAGCTTGTTGAAACTCCAGTGAAAGACACAACAAACGAGACTTGGATGCTTTACACTGATGGGGCTTCAAACGAAGATGGCGCGGGAGCGGGATTGCGCCTCGTAAGCCCCGAAAACCATGAATTTACTTACGCCATCAAGTTGGACTTTAAAAACACCAACAACGAGGCGGAGTACGAAGCATTTCTGGCAGGCTTGCGCCTCGCCATCAAAATGGGAGCTAAAAATCTACAAGCGCATGTTGATTCACTCTTGATAGCCAGCCAAGTCAACGGTATCTACGATGCAAGGGGTGAAGTCATGGCCCTATATCTGGAACAAGCAAAAGAGTTGCTTCAACAATTCAAGTCTCACAAAGTCATCCACATCAACCGCTCCGAGAACAAACCAGCCGACGCCTTGAGCAAGCTTGCCTCAACATCCTTCCAACATCTTGCCAAAGATGTAAGGATTGAGGTACTCAAGAACCCGTCAGTTTTGTTACGACAAGTCAATGTGATCGAACTGGGGCAGCCATCCTGGATGACCCCCATCATTCAGTACTTGAAAGAAGGAATACTCCCAGAGAATAAGGCAGAGGCAAGAAAAATTCAGAACAAAGCTCTGCAGTACGAGATGAATGGCGGTATCTTATACCGAAAGTCCTTCTTGGGACCACTCCTGCGCTGTGTGGACCCTCAAGACGCGAACTATCTGATAAGAGAGATTCATGAAGGAATCTGCGGCATACATGCGGGACCACGCATGGTTGTTGCGAAGATCATGAACGCCGGGTATTACTGGCCAGGGATGCACGTTGATGCCCTGAAGGAGCTGCGCAAATGCGACTCCTGTCAGCGGCACTCTCCAAAAACCCTGCGCCCCAAGAACGATCTAATCCCCGTATCAACTGCTTGGCCTTTTCAGCAGTGGGGAATCGATATGGTAGGACCCTTCCCAGATGCTCCCGGCGCCGTCAAGTTTATAATAGTAGCCGTCGATTACTTCACAAAGTGGGTGGAGGCCAAAGCCCTTGCTTCAACTACTGCCATGATGGTGCGCAAGTTCATTTGGGAACACATCATCTGTAGGTTCGGCCTCCCACTCAAGATAGTAACAGACAACGGCACTAACTTTGCATCCGATGACCTCAAGAACTGGATGGAGGAGATGAAAATCGAACACACTTTCTCCTCCGTTGCGCACCCTCAAGGCAACGGGCAGGTTGAAAGTGTGAACAAGTGTATCGTCGAAGGGATTAAAGCCCGACTGGGCACTAAACGAAGAGGCTGGGTAGACGAGCTCCCAAGTATCTTGTGGGCTCACCGAACCATGCCAAAAACGAGTACCGGCGAAACCCCTTTTAGCCTAGTCTATGGCTCAGAAGCGGTTATCCCGGCGGAAGTTGGCCTACCCTCTCCGCGTTTGACAGCAGTCAACGCAATCGACAACGAGGCAGAGCGTCGCCTTGACTTGGACTTGCTAGAAGAAAGGCGCGAAATCGCGCGTATCAAAGAAGCCAAGTACAAAACACAACTGGAGAGGTACTACAACGCGCGAGTCCGCATCTGTACCTTCACTCCAGGGGAATATGTCTTTCGAGATAACGAAGCCTCAAACGCCGAACGCCCAGGAAAGTTAGCACCTAAATGGGAAGGCCCATACTTGGTGCACGAGGTGCTAGGGAAAGGGGCTTACAAATTGCGCACCCTGGATGGACACATCATCCCGCGCACGTGGAATGCGCAACAACTGCGCAAATGCTATATATGATCATGTAGGCCCTGCGCCTTTACTCACTAATGACGGCCACGTGCCTTTACCTTTATGTTGGCGACACGCCTTTCTAAGTTACAAGCAATGTATCTCGGCCTAAGCGCCTACGTAATTAATGAAAAGCATACGACATGCTCTTTTATCACTATCCGACTTATTTCGTTACAAATGCATGTTAAACTTCTGATTAGCACGAAAACACTCCAGTTACGCTCGCGCACGAGCCCCTCTTACATTTATTCGCGCTAACTTAACCAAAGTTTCTAGCAACAGTGCAATAATTGTAACGGGAAAATAAGCAAACATACTATTTAAAAGGCGCAACCGCGCAACAGTTATGAAAACACAATGTCATTCATTAGATAAAAGCGTGCCAGCGCAACAAGTTACATTACAAACCTGCTAAAATTTTTA
>JARYGA010060570.1:177755-246395 GCA_030545235.1 Helianthus tuberosus
GAAACTAATTAAGATAAAACATAAAAATTAAAACTCAAACACACACTTGTGTGTGTTGAGATCGACAGAAACACAGGGGGCGACCTAGAGCTCCCCTTCAAACCCTAACTTCTCACAAATATCTCAAATTGGAGGTCCAAATCAAGTCTAAATCGAAATCCGAGTACGGATTAGTGATCTCCACTGAAAAAGGAGTCACGATGTATGTAAATTTCATGAGAAATCTCTAGTTGAATTTCTGAGCAAACCTAGAGAATTCGAATTAGATGGTTGCATGTTCGTTATATGATGAAATAGGAACATTGTAGTGTCTAGGAGTAAACCCTAGACAAGTATATGATGAAATTAGGTCTAATTCTTGTGAATTCATGATCACCTTTGAAGGTGATAAGTGGGTTTTTGTATAAACATGCTAAACACTAGAAATTGATAGTTGTTTTAGTGTAATTTGAATTTTAATAAGTAAATTCTGATATTGTAGATACGAAAATTGATATGAGCATGTTAATTGATGTTAAAATCAGCTAAATAACAAGCCATGAACATGATAATAAAGTGTATAAAATTATGCCTTTGAAGTGTTTGTAAAAATGCCTAAAAGAAGGCTTTAAAACTGAAAAATTGGGTTAAAACGCGTATTTGTAAATTTCGGAAGTTATGCGTTACATGTTATGAAAAGAGTTCTAAGCGGGTTGTGATTGAACTCTATAGGAAAAGATACCGGAGCATCAAGTGGACAAGCCGGTGGCGACTTGCGTTTGTAGGGCGTGCATTGAAGGTATGTAACTTGTTATGTTACAATATGTAAACTAGATATGTTAATTGTTCTTAATCGTGTTTTGGTTTAAAGGTTGATATTAGTTGAAGCGATATTGTTCGCTATTGATTTAATGTGTTGTAAATAGACTAGGATGCTTTTGGTAGTCATTAGAAACGGAGGATTCCGTAAATGAGCCAAACGGGGCAAATTATTGGTTAGTAGTAATAAGACTTTGTTTTGATTGACATTTGGCGAAGACGGATCACAAGAGCGTGAAGCCACAAGTGTGGTAATGAAACGCCAGTGGTCGTAAGCCTCGGAAGTTGGGGTAAATACGTCTTGTCGTCTTAAGTCGTTACTAGTTAAATTAGTACAAAAAAACTATATGGGTCAAACGGATATATTGTGCATTTACTGGTCCTCAACTGTACATTCCATTTTTGACTAAACGGTTAAGATAGGTGCGTTGGTAATTTTATTACGGACGCGTAGGAAAAAGAATCGGCTAAATCGGACGCTCGAGTCAAAAGTTATGATAGTTTAAAGTTTGTAAATGGGAAATAGTGATATTGGGCTGACATACAGTACCCAGCAACGAACCTACTATCAAAAACACGTGCTCGCGCCATGCCACGGCTAAACAAACTCACCATCGCGCGACGCGACGGCCGTGGCGGGCCGCGACTGCTGATGCCATCTCGGTCGCGGGGCGCGACCGCCCCAATCTGTTGCAATTTTTGTTTGTTCTCATTGTTTAACCATGGAACTTGTTTTTACTTGATTTTAAGGTGTCAAAACTAATCCTTTACGTGGTTTTGACCATAGGTGATGATGGACTTAATCCGGACGGCGATCAAGTACGATTACAAGAACCGAACACGATCTTTTGAAGCTTCCGCAATTACTTAAATATGTTTAAAACAATGTCTATGTAGTTAACACTTAAATACTTGTTTTGGGATTGTTAAACTAGTAGTACTTATCTAAAATGTTTACTTGATGAAAATTTTCCTTATGTTTGATATGTAAATCAAAGTTTTGGTTTACAAATGCTTAGTTTATGTTAAATTCTTATAAAAACAAACGGAGTGTTACAATGAGAAGCGACTGTGTTGCGTAAACCGACACTGGCAACAACGGTGGATATGATCGGTGGTATTTTTAGAGTGAGAAAGAGAACATCTGAAGGTTTAGGGCTTGTTTGGCTAAGCTTATTTAACTCAAAAATGACTTTTTGTTAAAAGAACTTATTAACTTATGACTTTTTGAAAATGAGTTTTTAAAAAAATGTTTGGATTAGCTTATGGGGTGGAAAAAACCAATAAGTCAATAAGTTGTTTTTTAAAAAGTGTTTGACTTAGCTTATTCATGTAATATTACTACAAAGGGTGAGAAAAGCCATAAGTCATAAGCAGCTTCAAAAAGTCACTAATTACTAAGGGTGTGAGGAGTGGTTAAACACCTTGGAGTGGCAAACCAAAAAAACAAACAATCAGAGTGCGCCATGTCAATCAGTCAAAAGTGTTTAAACTTTGCTGAAAAGTGTTGGGAATGGTTTAAACACTTGCTGAAGTGGTAAACTTTTTTTTTTTTTTTTGTAAACTAGTATATTTAATATTTAAGTTAATAAATGTAGAATAAACTAATAATAACATTAAATCAAATTAAAAACATTAAAATTACATTAAATTAAAAAACAATAAAATTACATTAACTTGAAATAAATAAAACTAGTCTTCGTCGGAATCGACCAAATAATCCGCCATGAGTGTCTCATGCCCCTCCTCACGTTGACGTTCAATATATCTAGTTCGGTTAGATGTGCCCGTGTCTTGAAGTTCGGCTTCTTCGATGAGATTTTGAAAAAAAAAAAGAATGCTACTATCGGATAAATCGTCGCTACTCATGTTCATCCGCCATTTTGTTTTGATAAATGTTTGGGAAGAATTGGTGGTATTTTTTGGTTTGCTTGGGGTATAAATTTGAAGATATTTGGTTATGGTTTGGTATTTATAGTTTAATTTTTTTAAAGAAAAAAAAAATTTTAATTTTAAACGGCATTATAGCCGTTATAACTCGCCCCAAAGTTCAAATTTGCTTCCTTTCCCGAGCGGCATACTCTCCCCGATTTAGCAACCAAACCATGTCGGCAAAGGGCCAGCGGCGGTGTTTGCCGCGCGGCAACCACATTTGCCGACTCCTTTGCCGACTCCACACCGTACACCCTAACTTTTTAAAACTAACTTTTCATCCCTATGCAAAAAGTCATTTTGAAAAGTGCTTATGAGTTTGTCAAACACTTTTTCTCCTTATTAGTTTTTTGTAAAAGTCAATAAGTTATAAGAAGTTGTTGAAAAGCTTAGCCAAACATCCCCTTAGACTATCACCATTGGTGACTTTCTCCCAACCTAGATTGCCCAAATAAATTAAAGAAAAAAGAAAATTCTATTTTTTTCCACAACCTGGTTGGCCAAGCAACCCAAGGTTGCAAGAGGTTGCCCATGCTCTTTTGCCACTTGTCAAAACTGGATTGGTTCCATCTTCTAATTTTCTTTTTTTATTTTATTTTCTAACTATCAATTCCCCCAATAATTTAATTACTCAAATAATTTTTAATATTTAAACTTAATAACAAAACTAAATACACTGTATTTCCTAAAATAAATTTGTGAACATTACGATATAAATTTTATTAAAAACGGAGTTCGTTTGAAAAAATATATTTTCCACTATTTGATTGTTTAACTTTTTTAATTTTTATATAAAAAATAAGTAACTTTTATTTATTTAAAAAATAATTGTTTATATTTCCTTTTTTTCCTTCTAACATAATTACTTATAAATATAATTAGATTATCTCTAATAACTTATAAAATTTAACTGTTTTTAAAAATCCAAAATCATAGTTTTGTTTATTATTATTTATTTTTTTGTGAATACGCAGATATAAAATTTATAAAAAGTGATATATTATTTTAATTGTTTTTTTATCTAACATTATCTTATTTGCCATATGTCAACATTCTATTGTTTGGTTAGATTTTTTTGATAAATTTTTTTTTATTTTTAATAACTTTTTATATTTAAAATAATAAAGTTTAAAAATATAAACATTTTTATTAGTTATACTAAATTTTATAGAATAAATTATAACCTAAGTCATATTTATTTAATAAAAAAATGGTTTAGGTTGGGTTGTTAATGAGTGTGAAAGGTTGGGTTGGGTTGGGGTGTGTAGGTGAAAGAGAGAGAAATTAATTTTTTATTAAAAGTTGGGTTGGGTTGGGTTGGGTTGTGAATGTGGATAGTCTTAAAGAGAGAGGGTAGAGTGTTAAAAAGAAAGTGAGTTTCAGCTTTTAAAGCAAACCCATAAAACCAACCCATGGTTTCTAAAAAACAACATACAAATATGTCCAATTATTGTAAAAAAAAAATTACAAATATGCCCATTTATTGAATGTATATGACCCATCCATACAATTACAAACAAGAAAGTTTCACCCTATACCCTGAAAAACATGAAAATGATTCACCGTCCTTTCTAATTTGACGAAGCGTCTAAATTGTTTTGGTATGTACAAATAAACCCAAATTTGTACTTTTAAAGTTTAGCTTCACAAAAATGGTTTTGCACATTGTTTATCCCATGTTCGATCGTCAAATCTATGATATCCAGTATTAGTTTAATAAAAAAAATAACGTTTGATTATTTAGTGTTTAAATATGAGATAATGCTTTTAGATAGTAAATTTGAACTCAACCAATTAAAATGATGTGTTTTCAGATAAATAAAAAAAATACTAGTATTTTGCCTCTAAAAGATAGACGTGTCGAAAGTCTCGTATTAGAAGGGAATCCTCCAACTACCAGCATCCGTATGGCTTTCTCGCGAAAATCTAAGAGCGCCATAACGCCATTTTAAGGTCGTTTTTGAGCACATGGTGCTTCCTTCCGCTGACTGGTTTTCAGACGTTTTTTACCATTACCATCTTGGACGCTTACAATATCATAAACGCATAATGTTTTTTGAAATAAGGAATGTCACTCTAGTAATAAACAAGAAAAAGACAGCTAATGTCATTAGAAATGTAAAATCATAACAAAGGCACATCATGTTTTTTCAAGAGGTTACAAACAACCTGGTAGACTCAGGCAGCTACAGCTTCGGTCATTTCTTGTTCAACAACGGCTGGTTCAACAGGATAGTACGAGTAGTGAAGTTCACCAACATCATCACCTGATAGTTTTGTCCATCCGGTTGGCCCCACATGATAAACTAAAACAGAAACATCATTAACACTAGTCAAAATGACCAACCTATAATTGAAGCTTGTAATTTCAACTCGTTTACTTCTCAGCGTATATTTATCACTAGAGACAAACTGACAAAGCAAATCAGTTGCATTTTCGTCCCCCTATGGTCTGTCAAACTAGTCCCTCCTTCGCATTGAGTATAAACATGTACAATTTCTGTCATGCCACGTTGCGAATCATAGTTTTTGACAAGCCACAGGGAGAAAAGTGTAACTTTCAAAGAAACATGCTAAAAAAAACAAGTCACAAGGGTGGATGGGTAGAACAGGTCAAAGATTAAAATATTACGAAAGAATATTATTTTGCTATCATAGTTGTTACTAATTATTTGTAAAAAAAGGTTAAAGAAGGTGTACCGCTAGCAACACCGCCACTAGCTCCGTCACGGAATGTGGCATGATAGATGGCTCTTCTAGCCAATTCAGCAGCTTCATCAATTGTCAGATCATATTTGTACCTACCAAAATTGGCAAAATTAAGACAAAAATGAAACTTGCAAATCCCACGTAGTGCACAAAATACAAACTTCTGGTGACATCCAGGTGGCATTTTGGGAGGGAAGTGTCGAAAGGGTTAGGTCAAATGAGAAGTATTCAAATGAGGTCAGGTTGGGTTGACCCATTTGACCATTTGACTTGTACCATTAGAAACCAAGTTTTCAGAGTTTTAACCATTATAATTAAATAGGTAATCAACTCATTTCTAGTAAATGGGTTGAAATCAATGACTTGAAAGGTAGGAAAAGAAAACAAGTCCTCAACAATAGCTTCTTCATATATATGGTGAACCTAACATACTAAAAGCAGATTCTTTTAAAAGATAGAATACATGTGGATGCCACCCATGTATTCAACTCTTTTTTTTCACACCTAACAGCGCATACAAATTAAAAAAGACAACAATACCATTGTTTCGAGCTTTCAAAAAGCAGCGACTGAAACTACTTTTTAGGCCACCCAAGTATGTATATGCTTTTGTTTATACCATGCCTAATGACGATTATGCCTTCAAAAAATTATTTGAAAAGACAAAATACCCTCAATTTGACCCATCCAAAACAACCGATTCGTTTTAAAAGGAACTAATGTTTTTCTATATGTATTTGGCCAGATTCCATACAAACAAAACTGAGTACATGCTTAGGTGGGCTCCACACACATGTGTTTATTGTTCTGTGAAGGGAGGGAGAGGTAGGGTAGGGGATGCTCACCCGCTATCTAGTACACCATAAGCATATGGTGAACCAGACCCGACTGAGAACTTTGTTCCCTTCAAGCGTCCTCCTTCGCTGTCTACGTAATACAGACCCGGGCCCTACAAGATGTAAAATAAGTGGCAAACTTTAAAAGGAGCCTAAACATGCAAAACATGAAGATAAAGTGCCCAAACATTCAGATTTTGATGTTTGATTGTGTATACCTTTTCATCCCATCCTGCAATCATTGTCCCGACAGACAAACCCATTCCACGGTAAGAATATAAGATATTTGCCAACAACTTTGAAGCACCAGTGACGGAAATCCTTCTCTTGTTTGCCAATTCATGCAAACGACACTGAAATATTAAAAAAACAAGCATCGGTTTAGCCCGCATTATATGCGTTATTTAAGTATTTATCAAGGATTCCGGTTTGAGGTAATCTTTGACATTGTCAGCAGTAGGGTGAGCAGAAAACCGAAATAACCGAACCGAAACAAAAACCGACGGTTCGGTTTTCGGATTTTTAATAACCAAAAATTTCGGTTCGGTTTTCGAATAACCATTTTCAATAACCGAAAAAAACCAAACCGATAAGTTACAATAGTAGACCTAGTCCATATATTTTTATGTTTAAGTTTAAGTGTTTAACCCATGCTAGTAGTAATTATTAATTTTATTCTTGAATGTTAAGTATTTATAATAAAAACATTAACATGTTTATTTATAATTGAAATGATTTATTTATTGCCTACAACAAATAACAAAATTTAATATAAAAATTAAATAATCTTAAAAGTAGTATAAAAGAAAATGTCGTAATAAAAACTTTGGAGGAACATAAAAATAGATTAGAAGGTTAGATTTATGTGAACAATATTAATTAAACAAGTTACATATAGTAACTTAAATGTAAACGTATAAGAAAGATTCTGAAATTTTAAATTGTACTTTTTTTAATCTTACATAATTTTGTTCCAAAAACCTAAATAAACGAAAACCGAACCGGTGTAAAAACCAAAAAAAACCGAAACCACACGGTTTGCAAAAACCAGAAACCGACATTTTGGTATTAGTTTTGCCCAAAAACAAAACCGAACCGAACCGTGCACACCCTTAGTCAGCAGTTAACAAGTAAAAAAACATAATGGTCAAAGTTGCCCAAAAAGTCAACGGAAACTCGTCATATTGGCCTGGTAACCTGTACAAATACCTAAAGTTTTGCTTTTTGAGAGTTTTTATCAAAAGAAGTTGAAAGTTCAATGGTTTTTTTCAGGCACTTTATTTTAAAAGGCACTACTATACTACAACTGAGGTAAGCAACAAAACAAGATTACCTTAATGCCTAGATTTCTGTGCCAGAATTGGCAATCTGCAGCTCCTCCTGCCATTGTACCCAGCATATAGGGATTGATTTCAATGATCTTCTTCACGGATTGAGATGCTGAAAGAAAACAAAATCACAAGTATATATTAGATCATTTAATGCCTTATACTTAGAACCTGCAGCCTAAGGAAAGAGAAACCATTGTTTGGGCTTCATGGTATTTCAAACGAGTTAACATTTGAAACCAATTATAGATCAAAGTTTAACCACCTTAACGTGTATAATTGGTAAATCGGCTAAAAATTAAGGTGGCAATTTTGACAGGTTTGCTTAAAAGTGTGTCAGATTGGGTTACAGTGTATCTTTAATGGTAAAATGAAAAATTATAGCTAACAGGAAATGGGTTGTTTTCTTTAGATAAACATGTAATGTGTGTGGTTGATCCTAACCAGACCCGTTCCAACCCATACTAAAGACAGCATATTTCAATCCGACCTCGTTTTGACATGTTACCAGCCCACCTGTCTAGCCCATTTTGCCACCTCTAGCCAAAAGTACAGATAATGGTAAAAGTTAAAACTAATAGTTGAACTAGAGTGAGAAGCTGGAGCTCAAGCTCAAGCTCAAGACAATGTTTGTGTATAATTTAACGCTACATAAATAGCATCTAGGTGTTCTGACGCATACAAACAATTAGCTATCACTAACCATCAAAGGGTAACACATAATTACATATCAATTCTCTAAAACAAAAATATGAAAAGCATAAAAAGCTGTCTAAGAGGATCTTTCCGGTTTTACTACATTACCTATTTCAGATGATCAAGTATGATCCTTTGCCTTTTTTTTTGCCTATGTATCTATAATCTTGGGATAGATCATAGATACACACAATGAGCTAAATATCATTTTCGTAGTAATAATATTTAATTTCTTTTGGTATAAATAAAGATTTACAAAGTGGCTAAAATGTTCAAACACATTTTGAACACAACTTAAGACATGATTTATGAAGTCAAACTCGGTGTTTAGTTAAAAAAAGTCAAATAAAAAGTTATGTTAAATCAAGTTAAAAATTGTAACATTAATATAACAAAAAAAGAACGTGCAAACAAACCTCTCCACCTGGAGACATAGTAAAAAAGTTGAAAATGAAAGAATACAAATGCAGAGACCGCAATTGCCTAATGTAATACGAAATTATATAATAACTTATCTTTACAGTGTAAACAAGAAGTACGTACAGATATAGCCCCCCATGCTAGCTCGGGAATCAGCAGCAACCATCACACCCTCCTTAAAAATAAAAGCCAAGGTTGTTGTTCCCTTTGCTGGCTTTACCATCTGGATAGAATTCTTCTGGAATCCATCAAACTGGAGCAAGGAAATAAAAGTACTTTTCAGCATATTAATAAATTCATCAATTTTCTAGTAAAAGAAACAAGTATCGTATGACAAAATGAGATCAAGAAACTCACATCTGATGTAACTGGAAGGTCAAACGACGGGGCAGCTGAGAACCCGTCACAAAGCAACTCATTTGGTCCCCCGTAGAGTGGTGCACTTGATTCTAGTCCACTAAAGTCAAGCTTCATGATTTCCACCTACAAACAGCATTTCAACCATAATCTTCTACATAATTAATATACACACAAGAATTTAATCTTGCAAAACAACTTTAATGAAAATCTTGATAAATGTGCTCCATTTTGATAGAACGAGAACTATACTCTTGACTTAAAAGATCAAATATGTTACATTCCAAATCTGAAATGAGCGGGATTATAAACCGATCAGAGAAAAGACTGATAACTACATCAAACATAACAGCAAATGCTACAGAAGAAAATACATTGGTGATATAATGGTTAACAGATAACAAAACTCATATATCAAAATTTTGAATATGAAGAATAACAAAAACATCTGTAGCCATTATACTTAAAAACATGAAGATTATCTACCATTTCACTTGGTTTCAACTCTAAATCAAGAAATCAATTTGTCAAAACAGTTAAAAACCCCATTGTAGCTCCAAGAACCAGACACCGTCAAAAAAATCGATCTATTGCATCAACTGGTTTTCTTATGTTTACAACTACAATTATTGTTTTTGAAACTCACCTTATCCTTTATTTTATTTTATCACACAAACAATCTCCAAAAAATACGATATTATAAGTTTATAACTTAACCAAAACCTGCTAAACTAAATCACTATCAAGAATCGAGATTATATGTCGTCTAGCTGGAATCTATGAATCTTTCTACCCAATGTATTTTTGCTAAATACTTGATTTAAGTCTCTGTTTAACTCAAAAATGTGTTATCGCTGACTACGAATTTACAGACGACAAATCAACAAAAAGCAAACTTCGTAACAATAATATCTACAAGTGATAAACATTATAACAACCTTCATACTAAGTTTTAGCTTCCAAAACCCCATTATAGCACCAAAAACCAAACGAAAAACATATACCGTCAAAATATTCCGACACATTGCATCAAGGATACCGGTTTTTCTTATGTCTACAACTACAATTTGTTCTTTTTTCTAAACTCACACCTCAAATCAAGTGGCTCACATTTCACAACCTTTTAATAACAGATAATAAATAATTCATTAACAGCAAAACAAAACTCAACTATATAATTAAACAAAATCACACAAACAATTATTCACCAAAAATCACAATAATAATAATAATAATTAATATTATTATAACTTAGCTAACTAATAACCACCAAATCTGTTAAACTAAATAACTATCAAGATTATCAAACATTGTGTTATAAATAACTACGTGAAACAACAGTGAAATGACAGAAAATAAATCAACAAAAAGTGAAATTGGAAGCAAAACCCTAGATATTAAGGCATGAATTTGATGAAATTAAAAGAAAATACGTATAATTATTTAGGTAATCAGATTGAAGATGAATTGTAACAGAATGATTAAGTCAAGATCGTACCTTTTAATCAATCGAGAAGTGTAGAACAGATTGTGAATAGATTGATTTAACGGAAAAAGCTTGAATGAGAGTATTTGAAGAAGTGGTTTCTTGAACAACAATAAAACATGAGATCCGGTATTTGACCCGGTGTTAATGGATCGGGTCAGCCTAGCCCAGGCCCATTTAGTGTCTTTTAGATAGTGGGCCTCTTGTATGATTTGGGCTTCACCCGTTAACAAATGTTTTGATTATTCTCAGTTTTAAACAACTTATTATTATGTTACACAAAATCACTTTCGTGTTATGTTACTTATGTATATTTATTGTTGTTGTTGTTTTGTCACACGAGTTTTATATTAAAGTCATAGGAAGTTTATGTATATAGAGTCAAGTTATTCTACAAAGTATAAAGGCTTCTAATTGTAAGAAGTGTAAGAATCATTATCCATTTTATATCATATGAAACAAATTACACCAAGATAGCCGGTAAGCGGGCAACAAGCTGCGCCGCTACCCCCTTTTGAATAGCGAAACCTAACCTAGTAAAAACGAAACCCCGATCTCTAGGAGACGAAATGTTGCTGTGAACAACCCGTTGGACCCGTTCAAGAAAAAAACTAAAACTAAACCCACTAGGCCACTACATCACCACCAAAAAAACTAAACACCCACCCCCACCACCACCCAAAAACCTAACCCCCCCCCCCCCCCCACGCGGCAAAAAAAAAAAAAGAAAAGAAAACTATACGTCACCAAAAAAACCTAACCCCCCACCCCCCAAAAACCTAAAAAAAAACTACCCCCCCCCCCCCAAAAAAAAAAAAAAAAAAACCTAAAAAAAACTAAACCCCCACCCCCACCACCACCCAAAAACCTAAACCCCCACCCCCTCGGCAAAAAAAATTTTTTTTTTTTTTTTGGCGGGTGATGTGGGGGGTGGGGATTTAGGTTTTTGGTGGTGGTGGTGGTGGATGTTTAAGGGTTTTTTTTTTTTTTTTTGTAGTGGGGTTTTTTTGTATAGTGAGTTTTTTTAGGTTATTGGACACTTGTCACTCTATAAATCATTCTTACAATTAGGACCCTTTGTATTTGATTCTAATCCATGTATATATATTATCTTATTTTTCAGGTTTCTATTTGGAAGTATCTTACACATTTTTTAAATTATATTTTAAAAGTACAACATTTATCCCCAAAGTATGCAACCGGTGGATTTTAGGAGTAGAATTTAGATGTATGCGTTCGCTATTAAAAAGATGTCTATGAGATTTTTTCTGAGTTTTTTTTTTTTTTTTTTTAAAGTGGGTTGGGTTCGTAGATATGAATGCAGCTGTGATTTTAATGGCTATATAAGTAAAACAAACTTGTCAAATGTAGATACTAAAATCGGGTTTACACTCGTCACTTGAAACTCATGTATAATTTATGCATGATGTGATTTGGTACTTTGCTAGTTTTACACGCATTGACCCCTATTTGGTTACCCTCATAAGAACAACAATGTACTCAAAAAGCAAATCAAGGTACATGAACGGTTACTTTAAAAATAAAGGGCCTATCTTAAAAAAGTCCTATATCAACTATAATAGAAAGTACAAGGTCAAAAGTGTTAAAAAAAATAAAATAAAAATATGCTGGCTATGGGGTTCGAACCCATGCGCACTTATGTGCAGAAGATCTTAAGTCTTCCCCCTTAACCTCTCGGGCAAACCAGCTTGTTGAAAATAACCGTGGACCTTTTAATATATATAGCACAAAAACATAAAAATTTATATATATATGCGCATTTATTATATTAGCGATTTTAAATAGGAAAATTCATAACTTATCAAATGACTAATCCAACTACGAGTTATCTTTCTTGAATCAAATAGTAAATAATTAAATTAAAATACATCATAAACCAGATCAATTAACGAATTATTTTAAGCATTGTTTTGAAACTTGGTCGGACGGGCGGGTTGAGGAACCGAGCATCTTGCGTGTTCATATCGCTTGCTATAAGCAGTTGGATTATGCGTTTTGTTAAGTTTGTAGAATTGTTAAACAAAGAACTTATATTTATTTTGCATAAATGATTTTAACATAACTTCTTTTTATAGATGATTAACATCTTTGAATTTAGTGTTTTTAAGTGTTCTTCTTTTTACAAAAGATACAACAACAATAATCGTAAATAACATATCCAACAAATAGCTTTGCTATAAAGTTTGAAAATGATAGAATTACACAAAACTTACCATTATTCCGGAAGAAAAAATATTTACCGTTAATATAAAAAGAAAAAATATTTATCAAAAGGGGGTGGCGGCGCAACTTGTTGCCCGACTACCTGCCATTGCTTAATTGCCCTTTTTCGTGTGAAATGATATTGGAAAATTGATTTGAAAAAAAAAATTGGAACCTTTGACCCAGAAACCCTTTGAAAGTAGAGAATAAGGGGCTGTTTGGTAACATCTGAACCAATAAGTACTGAATGAATAAGAGGTCTGAATGGGTAAGTGCTGAACCAGTAAAGTGCTGTTTGGTTGCACCTCTGAATGACTGTGTAAAATGACATTTTTACCCCCATACCTTCTTTACCTTAATACATGTTGAACCACCTATAAAAAAAAAATTAGAAGGCATCGTAATTGGCATCCATTATTCACTACACTACAAAACAAACCAACACCCTCATTCCCTACCAACATCATCAGCCGACACCCCTCTTTATCTCATCTCTCTCTAAACTCCGATCACCGGAGTAATGTCCGGCCGCCGCACGCCCTAACTCCTCCGCCCTCATCCACACCCGTTTCTCTCTCCCACCCGATGGCGGGTTTTTGTTACCGGCGAACACCCAACCCCCACCCCTGTGATACCCTCTGCACACCCACAAAACAGTTCTAGAACTCGAGAGAGAGAAGGCGGCGGAGGTGTTGACGGAGCGACAGGTGTTGATTGCGGTTGTGAAGGGGCGAATTGGAGGGGAGGCAAGGTGGAGGAGGGGCAGCGTGTAACACCCCAAAAAAATGGGTTTGGTAATTTAAACACGGTTAATATAAAGGAACGGGTAAAAATACCGTTAGGGGTAAAATTGAACCCGTAAATGAATATTAACTAGGAATGACTAACCTAGTTGAATATTAGTATCGTTGGTATTAAACGAAGGGTTGTGGCCTTATTTAATTAAAACGAAACATGAGGGACCAAAGTGGGACAACTTGAAAGTTGTTTTATTAAATGAAAACACACACACACACACACACCTCGTGTGTGTGTTCTGGATCGTTCAAGAAGAGGCTCCCATGGAGCCAAAACCCTAGTTCAACAATATCATCAAATTGAAGGGCCAAATGAAGTCTAAATTCATAACCGAACGTGAATTAATGATCACCCAAGCTAGGGGATCATAAGGTATGTAAAATTTTGATGATTCGTGAAGTTGTAAAGTTTGAATAATCATCATAATCGTGGATTATGTATGGATTAGAGAAGCTATGGCTAAATTAGTGATGTATGCTCATTTAGGAACAAACCCTATGTGAAGATTCTTAGTAAATTGCTATAATTTGGGTGTGTGGATGAATTACTACACTTAGCTAGGTGGGTTTGTGTTTAATCTATGAAATGGTATGAACTTGATTATGAATATGTGTAGTATGTGATGTGTACTTGTACATGGATTGAGTATGGTATAGACTTTGTATGATGGTTACTTGTATTGATGAATGGAAGTGATAATTAGGAAGAAAATCATGAAATACTTGTACATCATGCTTAGAAAGTAGTACGCACACCAAGTGTTTGATGAAATGTCTAAAAGACAATAATAAGTGAAATTGTATGCTAGTGATGGGTAACCATATATAGTTCATGTGAAGATTGTGTAGGGATAATGTTGAGTATGTTTTATGCTTGTTTGAATGGATTAACGAAGGTCATATATGAGATGTGAATTGGATATGGTTGTTCATATGTATAAGCATATATGCTAATAAGAATGTGAATGTAATGACATGAATGTATAGGAATCATGTTAAGATGGTTGAGAGCATGGAAGGCTAACGGACTAAGGAGACTCAAGTAAGCGAACGCAATTACGGACGCACAAGGTAAGTAAATCCCGGACTTACACTTTAGATGTAAAATATATTGTAGTATGATGATTATTGTGATACATGTGAGAAAGTATTAAACAATGGAAGTAAATAGGTAAGTTTACGGGAAAAGGAGTCGAAAGTGGATAGGAAAGTATAATGATGCTAATTGTTTTCTGTTAAGAATGAAATGGAAGTGCAGGTATACTAATAATGGGAAATGAAGGTTAAGTATGGAAGTCAGACGAGAGTGTCCGAATGGATAGACGAATGGACTTATATGAACGAGAATAAGAGATGTTGATGCTTGATTATGCACGTTTTAAAGTATATATATTATGTCATCGGTTGCTAATGAAGTAATTGGTTATGGTGAATGCAGGTTGTACAGGTTTATGAATGTTTTGCTCAAGCTGTGTACGTGGTTGAAGATCGAGTCAAGACATGGATTGTACGTGGGTGTGTATGTGGTTACTTAATTCGATACGTATGTTACTTTTTAATTAATTTATAAAAAGGGATTAATGTATTTAAGTGAAAGAAAGAATAACTTATAAAGAAGTTTTTAGTATGTATTTTCCGCTGCGTCGAAATTTGGTTAAAACGATTTAGGGCGTTACAAGTTGGTATCAGAGCCTAGGTTTGAGCGAAATCAAGTACAAGTGAATGAGTACTTGAACTCAAACCTGTGTGCTCTTGTGATTAATGACCCGTACAATCCAAGACTCGATCAAGACCGAAAGGTAAGATTTAATATAAGTAAGTATGCGAGAGGTTACTAATAATGATAAATATTGAAAGGTAAGCTTGATGGATAAAGAGGATGTTCCGCCGTCGCGGGCTAGAACGAAAGCAAAGATGTGTGATATGTCAGGAAAATGGACCCCAGGTACACAAATTCTAAATTTGGCAAGTATTAGTATGTAGCATACCCTTATGTACGAGGGTGAAATCCTTGAAGGATTCAAATGAGTGTGGCACGAACTTAAGACCGGTTCCCTGGACATAAAGTGATAATTCTTATGAGAACACGAGACTAGTATGTGGATTGCACGCCTGGCCAGTGTGCAAGAAGCATAGGACGCTTGTGGGATTATGAGGATCATCACATGTATGTCCGGACGAATCGGGGAATAGGGGTCGTGTGGGATAGAAAGGGGTCCCCCGATTCTTTAGAATCGGGTCAAACATGAGGAAGAAAGATAAGAATGAAAAGAATGAAAAATAGGAATAAAGATAAAAATGAAAAGAATATAAAGTATGAATGAAAAGTTTGAATTCTGGAATGAATTCAAACCGGAATGGAATGAAAGGAATGAAAAGTTTGAATTCGGGAATGAATTCAAACCGGAATGGAATGAAAGGAATGAAAAGTTTGAATTCGGGAATGAATTCAAACCGGAATGGAATGAAAGGAATGAAAAGTTTGAATTCTGGAATGAATTCAAACCGGAATGGAATGAAAGGAATGAAAAGTTTGAATTCGGGAATGAATTCAAACCGGAATGGAATGAAAGGAATGAAAAGTTTGAATTCGGGAATGAATTCAAACCGGAATGGAATGAAAGGAATGAAAAGTTTGAATTCGGGAATGAATTCAAACTGGAATGGAATGAAAGGAATGAAAAGTGCGAATTCGTGAATGAATTCAAACGTGAATGGAATGGAATGAAAAGAATGGAAGGTATGAATGAAGGTTTGAATCCGTAGACGAATACGGATCAAACTTATGAGGAATGAAAATAAGAATGAAAGTTAAAAAAAAAAAAATCTGTGGTGAATACGGATTAAATACGCAAGGAGGAAAAGAAGAATGAAAGGCTTGAGTCGAGTACGCCGAAAAGCGTAGTCGGATGGAAGGTAAGTAAAGTTTACGGCATTTAAAGTAGTACAACTACACATGTATTTGACTAGAATAAGAGATGTTAGTATTCGAAAAGAGATTTCGAAATAAGATATTCCGACACGAATCGATACGGGTCGGAACAAATTAAAGCTGGTAGTAAACCATATTTAATGGTAAAAAGGGTAAAATGGTAATTTGGTCACGGAATGATGAAAGTATAATGAGTTTTGAAAGATTCTGTTATGATGTATGCCATGAGAAGTAAATAGGGGTAAAACGGTAATTTAGTTACATGGACGAATAAAAATGAAGTTTAAAGAACACCCTATGGTGTAAGTGATGATGGGTTAAATGTATGGAAGAAATGTTTAAAGATTGTGACCATACGGTGAAAATCCGTAATGAGTCAAATGAGCGAAAGGGTAAATCGATACCATTTTACTTAAAATGCAAAAGGTTTGGGGCGTTTAGACCAAATGGGTCAATTAATGATGATATGATCAATTAATGATGAGGATTAATGAACGTTTGTTGAGTTTTGTGCTCACAGGATGGATAGCGTATGGAAATTTCGTTGCTAGTATTTAGTAATTAAAAAGGCAAGGTACTTAAACGGGTCAATGCTTTGACTCGAGCCAGGTATGTGTAAGTAAAATTTTTAGCAAAGATGTGTGATTTTGGTCAATTACGTAGTTGAAAGTCCCTCGTCGTAAAAGAAGGGTTAAAAGTTGACCAAAACGCCCCCGAAGGGCGAAATGGGTAAACGACCCTTAAAGGTAGTTCGGAAATAAGTTTTATAAATGAATAAACCCTTGTGGTTGAGTAAGAGTGAAAGGTATAAGCCTTTTTGGCGTAATGCCTTGTTAAGGGCCTTTTTCGTAAATTGTCAAACTAAAGGGGTAAAGTGTGGAATATTAGATGTGAGCATGTAGAATCACCACGATTATAGTCGTGGTGGAAGATGAAAGAAGTGTTAATGTGAAAATATGAAGCTAGAAGCGAATGAATGTGATCCGTGCTTAAAATAGACTTAAATACCCTTAACGGGTCAAAATAAGCATATAAGCGAAAATGGGTTTAAGAACGTATATAAACCCGTTATATGAACCTAGTATGATAGACAACCTTGAAGTTATGGAGTTCATGAGAAATGGGGATCAAACAAACGTGTTTGTTTGATAAATGCATGAACGGGTCGAATAATTCTTAAATGAATATTAAGCCGAAAGCTTGTAAGTTAAGAATTTTCTTAATCCGGAGGTGGGGTTTTAAGTTCGTATGATAGAATGTGATTTTACAAGCATGTAGGAAGAAACGGGAGGTTAAACGGGTAAACGGGTTAAAAGTTATGCGGGTTTTAGTATGCAAGAACGACAAAAATAGAGCTGCAGAAAAAATGAAGATTCGGGGCGCCGTCGCCGACGCCCAGAGGGGCCGTCGCCGACGGAACGTGTATGCTGACTTTTGGCCGACGGCTTAACCTGCTGTCTACGGAGAATTTCAGGCGACGGAGGTGCGTCGCCGACGGCCCTTATGGGCGTCGGCGACGGTGCTTAGGATGTCTGTTTTTCTGTTTCTTCCATTCTTGATCCCGGTTGAGCCAGTTCGCCTCCTGGTGCTCCGTTAAGCCCCCGAATGGGCCGGAATCAAGTTTCTGATGCATTTTTTATAAAGGACTTTTGTCCAAAATAAAAAAATTTCCAAGCTGACCTGGCAGCTCGACCCCAGCCAGGGGCTCTGCCCCTTGGACCCCGCCAGGGGCTGCCGCCCCTTGAACCCCGCTTTTCTCGGGGGCGCTGCCCCCGAACCCCCGTTAGTCCCAATGAGGGATATGCACGTATGTATGAATATATGTATGTATGTACGAATGTAAGTACGTATGAAGGTAGGTATGAATATATGCACATATGTATTAATGAATGTATGTATGTATGCACGTATGAGGTTACGTAGGAATATATGCAAGTATGAAGTAATGTATGAAAGATATGTACGTATGAAGATGCGTATGTAAGTAAGTACGAATGTATGTATGAGTGTATGTGTATATGTAGAGATGTAGTAATGTATGCACGTATGTGGATATGTATGTAAGTAGGCATGAATGTATGTACATATGCATGATTTAGAACGTTATATCATTAACATTATTAATAGTGTACCTTGAGAATGAAATGTAATACATGTACATTATTGAAATCGCACCGGGGAATGAATACACAGAGGAAATGCCTACATTTAAAAGTGATAACGGAATGTAAAGTATATGTGGATGAACCTTGTAAGGATTGTATGAGTATGAATATTTTTTTTTTAAGTGTTGAAGTGTTATTAACATTGTAAGAAAGTTTATGGCCATTACTTATATAAATGCGAAAGTTCTTATAAATTCTCGATTATGTAAGCTTAGGTCTTACAAGTTATATTATTTAGTCCATGTACAGCATAATGTTAATGCAAATCGGGAATTCGTGAAAGAATTAGGGATGAATAAACACCAAGTCGAATGAAAGTATGATAGGAAATGTAATACCCGTTAATGCAATAAATGAGAATGATGAAAGTAGTAGATGTATTGAAAGGATGCTCACGATGAGAGCTTATTTTTTTAAATGAACAAAATCAATCTGGTGCAGATTGATGAGCATGTAATGAAGGCGAGGTTAGCCAATTCTTTGAATTGTGAATGTTAATAGAAATGTTATAGATGGAATAGTATTTCCATGCAAACTATTAATAGCACAAGTATGACATGGTATAAAAGGTTTGACTTTTAAAGGTTAATAAAGGAATGATATCTTAGTTCAGTCTCAAAGTATTCAGTAACGGCCATATGTGTGTATAGTAAGTAATGCATGAGAAAGCACGAATGAAATGATTTGGAATGTAATATATGAATATACGTGTAGATGTACGTATGCATGAGGAAGGAATTATCGTCCAGGAAGGTATGAATGGCATGTATGAATGTATGCTTGTATGTAGAGATGTAGGAATGTCTGAAGGTATGAAGACACGTATGTATGTAAAGAGATAGGGACGGTATGAATGTAAGTAATAAATGTATGAAGGTACGTATGAGTGTGTGCATTATATAACGATAAGTAAGCATGTAAACATGTACGTATAGATGTGTTATTGTTGCAAGTATGTTTTCGGGTGTATGTAAATAGATGTATGAGTGTACATATATGAACGCATGTACGTATGCATTAAATGGGATGGAATGTGCACAAAGGAATAAAGCTTGTATGTATGAACATACGTGTGAATACGTATATAAGTATATCCAGTAGCATGTAACGTTAATAGACGTAGGATGATGTTAACTTTAGAGTTAAGCAATTATGTGTGAATATGAAATATTAGTTTTGTTGTGATAACGAAACCAGAATTAAAGGTTATACATTGTATGTATGGAATGTATTTTTAAAAGGACGAGATAAAGGTATTAGATTCGTTGTAAACGGATCATATGAATGTATGTCTTATCACAAGTTTGAAGAAATATGCATATTGACCTGTTACTAACGGGTCAAGGAAATGAAAAGGATATGTGACAGTATGGACTGTTGTAATGAGTATTTGTGCGATGAAAGCAAGAGTGGCATGTCCAACATGATTTATGAATAAAAAGTAGATGTAATCGAGTCGTTACGATCAATGAACGCATAAAAGTATTATGCTTGATTTAAGAAAGTAAGGATAGGATGTACGGTTATATTTGTTCAAGTATGAATGCATTCTTGCCATAGTATGTATTTTGAATGAAATGAATGATTAACCAAGTAGTGATGATCATCACTAAGGTACTAGCTTGAGGCAAGAATTCGGAATCTAAAGATATGTGAGTATATGTCATAATTGTGTTACATAGAAGGACCGGAAAGTAAAAGATTATGGTCCCGTGGAAGTAAGCAAGGTTTCGAGGACGAAACCTCTTTTAAGGGGGGTAGACTTGTAACACCCCAAAAAAATGGGTTTGGTAATTTAAACACGGTTAATATAAAGGAACGGGTAAAAATACCGTTAGGGGTAAAATTGAACCCGTAAATGAATATTAACTAGGAATGACTAACCTAGTTGAATATTAGTATCGTTGGTATTAAACGAAGGGTTGTGGCCTTATTTAATTAAAACGAAACATGAGGGACCAAAGTGGGACAACTTGAAAGTTGTTTTATTAAATGAAAACACACACACACACACACACCTCGTGTGTGTGTTCTGGATCGTTCAAGAAGAGGCTCCCATGGAGCCAAAACCCTAGTTCAACAATATCATCAAATTGAAGGGCCAAATGAAGTCTAAATTCATAACCGAACGTGAATTAATGATCACCCAAGCTAGGGGATCATAAGGTATGTAAAATTTTGATGATTCGTGAAGTTGTAAAGTTTGAATAATCATCATAATCGTGGATTATGTATGGATTAGAGAAGCTATGGCTAAATTAGTGATGTATGCTCATTTAGGAACAAACCCTATGTGAAGATTCTTAGTAAATTGCTATAATTTGGGTGTGTGGATGAATTACTACACTTAGCTAGGTGGGTTTGTGTTTAATCTATGAAATGGTATGAACTTGATTATGAATATGTGTAGTATGTGATGTGTACTTGTACATGGATTGAGTATGGTATAGACTTTGTATGATGGTTACTTGTATTGATGAATGGAAGTGATAATTAGGAAGAAAATCATGAAATACTTGTACATCATGCTTAGAAAGTAGTACGCACACCAAGTGTTTGATGAAATGTCTAAAAGACAATAATAAGTGAAATTGTATGCTAGTGATGGGTAACCATATATAGTTCATGTGAAGATTGTGTAGGGATAATGTTGAGTATGTTTTATGCTTGTTTGAATGGATTAACGAAGGTCATATATGAGATGTGAATTGGATATGGTTGTTCATATGTATAAGCATATATGCTAATAAGAATGTGAATGTAATGACATGAATGTATAGGAATCATGTTAAGATGGTTGAGAGCATGGAAGGCTAACGGACTAAGGAGACTCAAGTAAGCGAACGCAATTACGGACGCACAAGGTAAGTAAATCCCGGACTTACACTTTAGATGTAAAATATATTGTAGTATGATGATTATTGTGATACATGTGAGAAAGTATTAAACAATGGAAGTAAATAGGTAAGTTTACGGGAAAAGGAGTCGAAAGTGGATAGGAAAGTATAATGATGCTAATTGTTTTCTGTTAAGAATGAAATGGAAGTGCAGGTATACTAATAATGGGAAATGAAGGTTAAGTATGGAAGTCAGACGAGAGTGTCCGAATGGATAGACGAATGGACTTATATGAACGAGAATAAGAGATGTTGATGCTTGATTATGCACGTTTTAAAGTATATATATTATGTCATCGGTTGCTAATGAAGTAATTGGTTATGGTGAATGCAGGTTGTACAGGTTTATGAATGTTTTGCTCAAGCTGTGTACGTGGTTGAAGATCGAGTCAAGACATGGATTGTACGTGGGTGTGTATGTGGTTACTTAATTCGATACGTATGTTACTTTTTAATTAATTTATAAAAAGGGATTAATGTATTTAAGTGAAAGAAAGAATAACTTATAAAGAAGTTTTTAGTATGTATTTTCCGCTGCGTCGAAATTTGGTTAAAACGATTTAGGGCGTTACACAGCGGGTGGGTGGCAGACTCCTTCAGCGATGGGTCAGACTCCTTCGGTGGTGAGGAGAGGGAGGCGGAGGTGTTGGTGATGAGAGGGTAGCAAGAGTCTTTTTTTCCATTCAGCATCCTCTTATTTCTGTATGGTACAGACTGAATGATATCATTAAGAGGCTGGCATTTTGCCAACCAAACAACCACACCTCTGTCCGAATAAGAGGGGAACCTCTTAATGAATCATTAAGAGGCTTGCCAAACAGCCCCTAATCCTCATGGAAATAATGTGGATCCTGTTCCAATCATAAACTTTCATGTGGGATCACATGAATTTGATGATCATACCCTACCATAATTTATGATATAGCTACTCATATTTATTTCTCCCATATTTTTATTAACGAAAAGAGAAAAATATTACTATCATAGTATGTTTTAGATCATAAATTATATCCAAAATAATAAAAAAAAAAAATTAAAAGATTTAAATCATTCTAATTTGTCTGAGATTCTAAGAAACTGAAATTTTAATTAGTTAGAAGAATTTAGAGGCAATTTGGCAACTTATGAATGGTTAAATGTAAACCAGTAAGAGATCTGAACCATTAAGTGTTAAACCATTAAGAGCCAGTATAATGTTTAACCGTTTAGAGACAAATGTATGAGCAATTCAGATTATAGGTGTTAATCATTCAGACTTAGTATAATGATTAACCATTCAGAGACAAATGTCTGAACCATTCAATCATCTGCTTGCGATACAAACAGTCTGAACCATTAAGTGATGAACCAGTGAGAGGTCAAAACCATTAAGAGCCCCATTAAGAGGTAAACAAACAGCCCATTAATTACACATTTACTAGACATTCTAGACATTTGTATATTTGATAAAAAGAAGGGTTGTTGGATTTTATCACCCTAAACTATTGGCTATTGGTCGCTGCCACCCCCAACTATCACTTTGACACCCGTCACCCCCAACTTAACACTTAGTGTGTTCTGTCACTATGTCGTTAACTGATCACTAACTTTTGATCATGTTACTATACTTTTGGGGGTGTCCTAAGATCCCTAAAACCTTCCTAAGATCCCTAAAACCTTCCTAAGATCCCTATAACACCCCCAAAAGTATAGTACCAGGATCAAAAGTTAGTGATTAGTTAACGACATGGTGACTTAACATACTAAGTGTTAAGTTGGGGGTGGCGGGCGTCAAAGTGATAGTTGGGGGTGGCAACGGCCAATAGTCAATAGTTTGGGGTGATAAAATCCATTAACCCTAAAAAGAATTATTAAAATGTGGTGAGTTTGGTGATTTTTTTTAACGGTAAATTTGGATCACTGACAGACCATTGAAGTATCATCATGCTACCAACGGAACCACCCGATCATATCCATCTCCACTAGGCTATAATGTTTACCAATTCAAGAGGAAACCCAATAAATCTGGGAAAAACCCTCTTATGGGAATCGAACCAAGGACCTAACGGTCGCTAAGCCTTATCTTACCTCAAGATGCCAGTAGGCTATTGTTAAAAAACAACGGTATCAAACTGTAATCGACAAGAACCCAAACCAAAGATTTTATTACCCAACAGATTCGACGATTACAAGCGAAAAACAAAGAACAGATTGAAAACACAACAGATACAAGCTCTCAACACTCAACTATCGATGATTATCAACATGATAATCACCAACTCTCACAAGATCTCACAACAAGATCACTAATACAAGACGAATAAATGATCAAACTGATCGAAACCCTAAGCGACTTTAGAGAGAGAAACGAGAGAAACTCCTGGAGAACAAAATATCTTTTTCTGAATAATAATCATCAATAATGCAGAGAATACTTGTTATATCGAGAACCCATACCCGGGTTGTTAATTGGTTACAACAACCCGGCCTTCACTTAACTGACTTGACCCCAGCAAAGAACATCAGCAAAAGCCCAGCAACTCAGGAAGCCTAGCAACTCAGGAAGCCTAGCAACTCAGGAAGTCAGCCCAGTAACTCGAAGTCAGCCCAGCAACTCATGCATAACAAGAAATAAAAAACAAGAACATTATTAATAAACTGATTAAACTGAGAATGTTAAACAACTAATTTAATAGTTATTATTATTAGTTATTATTTTCAACACCCCCCTCAGTTTAATAAAAAAAATCAACCAAAAAGATTATGCAGACAAAGTTTTAAACACAAATGATTATGTTGTCCAATCAAAAGACCTTTTGTTAACACATATGCAATTTGATCATTTGAATCAACACCCAAAGTTTTTATTACACCTTTCGAAATCAGATCCCTTAAGAAGAATAAATCGATTTCAAAATGTTTCGTCCCGTAAAAAATGTTTCATACTGTAAAAACAGATGAATCAGAACTCAAACAGTTTATTATTCATAAAAGAACTCAAAACAAGACCAACTGAATAGAAATACGACTCAAACTCTCCTCACGAGCAGATCATCAATGAGATGATCTGCAACACTCAAGACAACGTATCTGATAATCTCAATAGATGATCTACAACAGAAACAGTTGAAGAAGGGAAAAACCTAAGTGACAGAAGACTCTAGAGAGAACAAAATATCTGTAATCGTAGAAAACTAACTGATGATCACCACATGTTATATAACTTGCACCAGGTTCATCCAGTCAGGCCCAGGTTCATCCAGCCCTCAGTTTTATTTTTAAACTCACAAAACCAATACACGAATCCCTATTGTTTTTTACAACCATGAGAATTCACATATGATCAGAACCGAGTAAAAACCCTTAACACTACTCAAAACATATTAGGAACGTAGTAAACAAAAACCCGGAAACTGGACAAACAAGACGGGGTCATTTTTCCTAGACATCAAAAATATCATCATATATACAAATGAAAGGATTTGTCAAAACAAACCAACCGAAAGAATATCATCAAATTCTTCTTTCTTACTCAAATTTAGAGCTTAGTCGATCTTTTTTTTTTAAATACCAAACGGATTCAAGCATTTAACCCTAGAAAACCCCACTAAGGTTATTAGTTCAAAAACTATGACAAACACAGAGACAAGACAGATACACACACGAAATCTAATATCGTAATGACACTTAAACATTTTGTTGACCAGATGAATACATATCAAACAATCGCATGTCAAAGTATGATACCCAAATCTTCATAAAAACTTTTATTTCAGAATCAACCTTAAAAAAGCTTGAAACGGGTCTCTAAACATGTACAACTCTTATGATCAAATTATCTAAACCACAACTCAGATCTACAACACGAAGAACAATAGAAACCAACACTACGATCTAACGGGACTAGACTCAACAACACGAAGAATCTACAAACGACCCTAGACCAGTGTGGTAAAAAAAACCACCTAGATCAGTGAACTAACAACACTACGATTGGCGATTAGGACTCAAAGAGACAAATAAGATCACCAACACAATGATCCTACACAAACCTCACTACAGTCGGACTCAAATATGAAGAGTCCTAGACCAGTGAGATAAAGACAAACACTATTGAAGAACACTTCTTCAAGACAATATGACCTTTACAAGATAAGACTCAATCAGCCATATCTACATTCAATCTCACACATACAGATCCTCAACACGATGATCTGCTTTAACTCTCAACAAGACTTAATGGACACACTACAAGTCTTAACATACGAGAACATGTAACGCCCTAAATCTCAGTTTCAATATGAAACCCTAGAAAGAAACAATGCGACAAGAAAGAAGAAAAAATCTCACTTAAAACCAACCAAGAACCATTAACAAGAATCACATTCTTAGATAGAAGAACATATTGATCATGGCCCAACATGTATGAACATATCATTTAGAAACATAATAACTACGTGCCAATAACAAAATTCAAGTTTGTTACTACTAACAACTAGGATCAAGAACTAAGTTCAATACACATAGAACATAGCGCAAAGATTTGAACAAATAGTACATTGAAACAGATAATCAGCCTCACAAACTATGTCTCATGCTGAACAGAACAAATCCTCAGGAACAAACCCTGATTATTACTATGATAATTAACCTTCTAACCTAATGATTACAACAGATTCATAACAGAATTGAGAACCTAGGTCCAGAACAATGAAAACGATCAAAAATACAAGAGAGAACACATGTCAAATTTCATGGACAACAGAATGTCTAAATGAAAAAACTAAAAAAATAAAATAAATCAAGGAATGATCTCACCAGAAAAGCAAACCCAACTAGGGTTTCTCCGACTATCCCCAGAACAGCAGCTTCCAAGATCAACAACTTCCAAGAACCACAGGCCTTTCACGAAATCTAGAGTCGACATTTACCAGAGCCTCGATAAACAAGAACCACACGACCATTAACCGGGGCCATCTTCTTCAACTCCGTCTCCAATTCCTTCTCATAATCCCTTGGCAATTCATACAACCCCTTCTTAAGTCCACACTTTCGCAAACTAGAATTCATGACACAATCTTCCTTTTCAATTTTGATATCAAACTCAACCGCCTTTTAAAGCCCACGACAACCTGGCTGACCACATTTTCGACTCTCAAACAATGTGACGGCTAACATAGCCATCGACACGATTAACACCCCGAGTCCTAAAAGCCCATAAACAATTGGAACACTTATAACATCATGTTTGTAACACCCCGAAAATTTGCGTCCTATAATGTGTTGACACGTGTCATAGGTTTGAACGTGTGAAAGAATGTTCTTGAAGGACTAAAGTTGACAAACAATGAAACTGTGTAAGTATAAGGGTTCAAAACGTCAACAATGAATAATAAGACTTTGCAATAACTCTACATGATGTTTATAACCTTAAATGAATAGATCATGGATCATACGAAGCCAATTGTGAAAGAAAGTGAGAGATTACAAACTACAGGGGTTAAATGTGCCAACATGTTTAAGTTATACCTCTGAGTGACCTTTTGACAAACCCGAAGCTTTGTAACGATTAATTATGCTCACTAGAATGTACCACAAAAATTTCATGAAGTTTCGATATCGTATGAGCAAGTTGTGATGAAATTCGTGTACGAGGGTTATAAGTGTCAACGTTGAAATTAGGGCTTTTCGGGTGATCACAAAGTTACCCGAGGACTTAACAAAGATGGTATAAGTCTTAAAGCCCCACATGTCAAATATAAAGTCTCAAAATGCAAGAAAACCAAGTGAAAACGACCTTTCGGGGGACCAGGGACTGAAATTGCAATTAAGGAAAACTTGTTTGTCAGGTCACCAGGGTCTAGCGTAGCGCTAGCCCTATACCCCTTGGCAGTAGCGCTACGCTACTGCCTTATCTGGGCAGAAAACATGCACAGATGTCCTGCATGTTCGATTAACCGACTTTGATCAATTTGCTTGATACCTTGGGCTGCCCTAAGGTGGTTTATAGTGTGTAGGATGCTTGTGGATGTTATTGCTTCCTCCTAGACTTAGTTGTCGATCATCTAAGCTTGTTTGAAGTTGTTTAAATGACCCACTTTGTGCAACATTCATCATTCATCATTCATTTCATCTTCTAGACATTTACAAGAGCTCAAGAGCTGATACAAGCATTCCATATCATCCATTAGACAAGTGTAAGTACCCTTGATCCTTCCTAATTCATTCATACTTAGTTTATAGCCTAGAAATCAAACCGTCGTAACTACGGTTTGACTTTGTGATAAATCACAATCGGTCCAGAGTTTAGTCGGATCAAAGGTTGTTATAAGTTGGTATTTATATGGTTAATAAACCCCTAAAAGGGCACTCACTGATTCGAATCCTAACTAGGTCGTTTGTCGAGTCAAAGGTTGTCCGAAAAAGTCAACAGAAACATTAATCGCATATTTAACGTTATGGAAGGCGTGTAACCTGTTTTATCAGTCATACAACTTGAAAATGAGTATAATAACTTGTCTAAGCTTGTTTAATTCGACAACTTTATGTTTAGAGCCGATTCGGAACCGAGATACGCAAAGGTTTGACTTTTGCTTTGACCTCAGTTCTGACCCGATTCTTATAGGTTTAGATATGCCTTAAGGTTCCATTAGGACCTAGTTATATGTGTGTATAAGCCTCTGCGTTTATACCACTCGAATCCCTAATCGTCCGATGTTTCCGTTAAACGCCTAAATATTGACCGTAATGCCCTTATGACCATAAAACGAGATTTTAGAAAATGTAAAAGTGCAAAAGTCTTTAATACTGACTATTGAACATGTCTGCAAAATTTCACGTCAATCGGAAGTCTAGATTAGGAGTTATGCTTAATGGCGTATTTATAAACATGTTTATTAATTAAACGGCGCCATTAGCGTAAAACCTATCTAAACTCAGTTGTGACACCAAATCTTTTACCCACTGATGTTAAATAATATTCTAGGATTTTTAAAGATTTTTAATTATTTTTAGACTGATCATAAGCTTGGATTAGCGCCTTAATTCGGTAAATACCGAATATACCCTTTTCGGGTATAAAATGAGTTTTACAAATCCTTTTAACGCCAATCCAATTGCTACTGATTTTAAATAATAAATTTAGTGTTTTGAACCTTATAAACTGACCTAGAAACTCAGAATACTATTTTAACCCGTAAATCGCTTAAAACGACGTTATACGCGTATTAAGCGCATAGTAAGGGTTTAAAACCATTTTGCCACATAGGACTTAACACCAACTGATATACCAAGTTAAAATAAACTATTTTACTGAATTATTCAAACCCGGATCACAGAAGCTTAAATGATCCCTTTTATACTCTTTAAAATGACCAAAATAACCCTACGGGGCTTAATATAAGATTTAACTCGTTTTGGGCATTATGGAAGGTATCCTACTGATATCACAACATATTTAGGGCATGATAACTTAGGAAACCTGTTTAGGACTCTTATGGTTACCCGTTACGCGTCATATGCGTTCGGTTCGGTTTATGTAACTAGTTTACATAAATTGGCCGAAACGGGTCAAGACTTATCAGTTTCGTCTCAAAATCCAGAATGTATATGAAATACCCATATTAAGCAAGTCTTCAAACTTTTCGGGTCTAAATCACATTCTATCCGGTCTTCGCTTAATCAAGCGTACGAACCATATCTCCCTCTTGAAAACTAACCGGTCTAAGTCAAGGCTTAATTAAAGACCCGTTAGGATTCTAATAGGTTATTAAAAACCTTCGTTCCAGATTTAGGAGCTCAGTAAAAGCTATCTGTACTTGCTGATTTGATACGGCTGGGATTGAATTTATATTTAAGCTCAGGTAAATACTTTTAACTTATTTTCCCTATACGGGCTTGGGGTACGGTATATAAAATACCGCTTGGTCGGGACGTCGAATCTTTGATTGAATGAATGATAATGAAAGTATTGAGACGTCTCGTTTAATATTGTTTTGTTTTCTTAAAGCCTTTGGGGGGTTAATGACCGTTGTCCCGGATATCCCTGGCATCATTCTACGAATGGCCACGACCTCAGCACCCGGCGTAGGCGTACGCCGTTGGTGTCTCATAATTATAGTGGTGTGTCGATTAATCTTTAACCCGGCTCGATCCGGGCTACTGAACGCATAAGGAACATGTAAATCCATACAAGTATTATATATTTAAATAATTATCCCAAGTTATAAAAATATTATTTGTGCCTAGTGCCTTTATGCCATGTGCATTCAAAACAATCATTTTCTTAAACCCTTTTCAAAATGAGTCAGTTGATTGTATTTACCAGTGTAAACTGACGTATTTTCCAAAAAGGTTAAGTGCAGGTACTAATTGGAATTGGCTGGCTACTCCTAGCATCAATAAAGAGTCTCGCAAGCTTAGATGCCTAAAGTCTGTTGAACCATGTTATTTTATTTGCGATCCGCTTGTGGATCCTTTACTT
Source organism: Helianthus tuberosus (assembly GCA_030545235.1). Lineage (NCBI taxonomy): Eukaryota > Viridiplantae > Streptophyta > Magnoliopsida > Asterales > Asteraceae > Helianthus > Helianthus tuberosus. Next base: position 207,793 of record JARYGA010060570.1, read on the forward strand.
CCGTTGTAATACTTTGATGTTACACTATTACGGATTGTAATATATTTATCCTTTTGCTTCCGCTGTGCATTTATATATTGTGTTGTTTGACTATGATGTTGCCAACCACGTCACGTTACTCCCCTACCGGGCCCACCGGTAACACGTGGAAATTTGGGGTGTGACAGGTTGGTATCAGAGCCAACATTGAGTGAATTAAACCCTAGCTTATTGGTGTTTAATCTCAATGACACATTTGCACATTCCTTGACCTTCTGAGTCTAGACTTAACATAGGAATATTCTAAATCCTTATTTGGAAATTCTGCTTCCAAAATTTTTTATTTTGGATACGTCGCCAAGCGAAGAAGCCGTAATAATAATTCTCCACACCCAGAGCCTTATATTGCTGACCTTCGTACAGCGGCTAGGATGAAACGTGCAACCAAGGAGAAAGCATTCAGGAATTGAATGAAGAAGAAACTCCTTTGCTGAAGATCATTTCCTCAAAAATCCTTATAAGGACGTAATTACCTTTTCAGTCCCTTCGAGGACAACATTATTCCTTTCAAGTCCCGCTTAGGGCAACTCTGTACTTTTATTTTTTTTATAATGGATTTTTCCAATATTCGTATCTAGTCTATTGATTTAGAAATCATAGCTTATATCATCCTATAAGATGATCATATTATAACCATCCCTTAGAAGGGAAGTGCCTACGGGCTATAACGTATTGTCCATCTGAGACACTGACATTGTGATCTTTATGATTCCTTGTCTATGGTGGTGAGCTCTGCTCAAGCCTATTAGCCTAAATGATCAATGTGATCATGACTAATATGTCTCTGACATTGTGATCTTTATGATTCCTTGTCTATGGTGGTGAGCTATGCTCAAGCCTATTAGTCTATATGATCAATGTGATCATGACTAATATCATCAATATGATGATCATATTATCGACATCCTTAGTAATGAAGTGCCTACTGGCTATACTTTATAATATTGTCACTACGACAATGACAGTAGTAAATCTTAGGGTTCTTGTCTAAGGCAGTGGGCTATGCCCAAGCCTCATAGTCAATATGATCAATATTATCATGACTACTATCACCAGTGTGATGATTATTAATTTCTAAAAACATCGTTTTGTAATGTCAATTGATCCGCCTACGGGCCATATTGTATCGTCAATTTGACAACGACAGTAGTAGTCTTTGACTCTCTGTCCAGGAAAGATAATGAACGATGTTCAAACCTAAATGCTTTGATTCTCGGAAATCATGGCTTATAAATTAAACTCGTCTACTTGACTAAGCCTTTTGTACTATTACTAACTTATAATTTAGGATTAATAAGTGAGCATCCTGAATAAGATAAATATCATTCTCTTCCTGTCAGTTTAAATATTAAAAGAGAATCTTAAAAGGTTTGACCTAGCTTGAATGTTATTGTAGACCTTGCTAAGATGGTAAAACCTGGTTAAAAAGAGATTCAAATCATTGTTAACACTTTAAAATGTGTTGACACTCCCGACAACAGTGATATGATAAAATCACACTAGTCATCCCTATATTAAGATTTTTCCATATCTCTTAGCTAGTGTAAGTGATCAATAGGAATCATGACTGGTAAACGTCGAGCATGATGTACGCATCAAAACATCCATTTGGGATGTGTACCTATGGGAAAAGGTGTATATATGAAAAGATAGTTACTATTTCATAAAGACTTGTCAAGACAATGAACTATGGAATTTTCCGATCCAAAGGAATCATCGATTATGTTTTAGATTTTTCCCAAATGACAAGGCCCCTGTGCCATCAAGAGTCCTTGGGAACACACTCTCGTGCTATATGAAATGTCAGTACGACATAGACAGTCGTGATTTATGTCCCCTGTCTAATAAATATGAAGGATTATATTCCGTTTACACGCCAAAGATGGTTTATTTAAATACCTAGGCATAACATAATCAAATTAACGTAAGTACTATCTATTGGCCTGTATGGTTTATTTACACCATGGCTAATTAGTCATCAAATTCGACAATTCATCATATAATTAAACCAATTATTACTACTTGGTTTGTAGCCTCAAAGCTTCACCATGGCTGACTCCTCTGAAGCTCACAATCGCCCAGTTGATCAGAATGATGATGTAAGACTGAACATAACGAGCACCGAGTTAAAGGCTGTGTTAAATACAGCCATAAATAACGTTGTAGATCGTGTACTGAAGGATCACAAGCGAAAGGGCAATAATACCCCAATGCAAATTTGTAAAAAGGGTAAGACCGGTTTAAACTATAACCAGTCCAAGCCAAAGGAGGCTAAACCCGAATGTAAGATTTGCGGGAAGAAGAGACATTTCAGTAAATGTATATATGAACAGATCAGGGGATGTGGTATCTGTAAAGAGAGGAATCACAAGACCCATGAATGCAATGGATTGAAAAACAACCGACAGTCAGGTGAAAAACCCAGATGTAAGATCTGCAGGAAGCAACATGTTGGAAAATGCACAATCGACCCACGTACTAATTTATGTGGAATTTGCAAAACCAAGGGTCACAAGGCCTTGGATTGCAAGAAACTGGAAGATGCGACCTGTCATGGCTGTGGCAAAAAGGGCCATATCAGTACTAATTGCCCTACGGCTGCCAAGGGAAAAGCAATTAAGTCTGGATCTAACAAGGGTAATCAGCGAACAGAGGGAAAGCCAAGGTGCTCGACTTGCCAAAAACGCCACTTTGGGAAATGCAGGCTTGAGACCCAGTCTCAATCAGGATCACCTGCATGTGGGTTATGCAAGTCTAAAGACCACAAGACGATAGAGTGCAAGAAGATAAAGGATGCAACATGCTTCAACTGCCATGATAAGGGGCACATTAAGACCAACTGCCCTAAGTACGCTAAAAAGCCTGAGGAAGGCAAGAAGACCAATACGAGGGTCTTCAGAATGGATGCAAGGGAAGCCGTGCAGGATGACAATGTTAGCACAGGTACCTTTCTGGTAAATGATGTGTAAGCTAGAGTATTTTTATACAGGTTCAGATAGGTCTCTTGTAGACAATAGATATAGTAAATTTTTAAATCTGCCTGTTAACAACTCTAAGTGTTAAATATAAAGTAAAAAAAAAAAAATTGACCGATAAAACCTCGGAGACTAATTTAGCAATATTAAATGGATATTTAATATCCATTAGGAATTACTCTTCTCCGCTGTCCTTGTTGCGTTAATAAGAGGACTTTATATAGTAATAGGAAAGGTTTGGTTGCCTTAAAAATCAAGCCCATATTGTGAGTGTTAAGAAGCAATTAATTATCAAGACTCCGTATGAGACCACTCTCATAATTACACGTATTCATACGAGTAATTAATATTAAACATAAAAAAATGGTGGAACTGGCCGTCCCCGGAATCGAACCTGGGTCTAGACCGGCCGCACCCTTTCGCGCGCCTAGCCAACTGAGCTAGGTGCCTAGTTTGTGAAACTTCCATTATTTATTAGATATAAGCATTTGTACAATAAACTTCCTTATCATTTATCAATGATAATTCCTGCTAAGTGTCCTGTTTTATTACAGGCAATAATAAATCTTCATGAACCATAAATTTAGCAAAAAAAAAATTCATCCACAAGGTATAACTACCAAGGAAACCATAGTAACCGATTCTTATAGATCGGCAAGGAATCCTTTCGAAAATCTAAGAGCACTCTTCCTTTGCATAGAGTACGACAACATATGTTATTTTAATTATTTTCTCATTGTTTTTATCGCCTGCGAATGCCAAACTATGTTTGATAAAAGCATCATATGAGGATTGGGTATCTTAATAAATTCCATAGATTGCTTCCATGCCTGATCAGTATGGAGGTTTAATACATGGAACCCCTGAGATATCCCAATGGTCATATTATACTAATGTCGACTAGTAGTATTCAAAGGAGATATCCAGAAAGAAATTGTCCAAGTAAATGTTCCCGACTAAAGAACTCGTGGGCTCGTAACATAAACGTGTCATTTAATTGACACAAACAATGGTGGATGAACTGGAGCCTGAGATTGGAAAATCTCTGTAACCTCCTTATATCTCGTTTATCTTCTCCTAATATTATCCTGTTACCCCTGAGAGGCAGGTAGAGTTAAGGGTTATATCCCATTTAGGGCTGCATTATTAAGAGATCTCCATGACAGCTAGTACCATTTTTGGCAGAATTGAAAACCCTGGTCAAATAAGTTTTAAGATATAAATAGATATAGCCTAACACAATATCGTGGGAATTCGGTATAGTTAAGTATGAAAGACGGTTCATTTTGCTTGTGCATTGTCACCGCAACCCTAATTAGGCAACGATTAAGAATTTGCCATCAGCTGCCCAGGATAGTCGAATTGTTCGACTAGCGGCAAGGATTAGTTATTCCTTAATATTAGTTTTGAGCAGTGGTTGGAATAACCATCTCACCTTAAAATAAGCTTTTCTATAATAATTGATATGTAAGTATTAAGGCTACTCCTTTGGAGACCTTGTATAGATGGAATATTAAATGTCTAGTGTTAGATAGAGAATTGGTAAGTCCAATTATCAAGATCTGAAAGTTGCCTGGGGGACAACAAATAAGATCATACAAATCCATAATCGATTGTAGGTTGCCAGTATACGGCAGGAAATCAAGGAGTTATGAAAATAGCAAACTTTCTAAGTTTTTGTTAAGGAAAATGGTTTAACAAAGGATATCACCCAGGAAGGGTGTACCAAAATTGTTAAAATATCAGGAAAGTTAAGCTATGAATATATGGAAATCATTTGAAGGAAATCAAATGTATCAAGATCAAGTAGCTTGTAAGCTAAAACCTATTTAAGTGGTTTGGCGGAGCTCGAAATACATTGCACACTAGTGACTGAAGGAGATGTTCCACCAATAAGTCAAGGAGCACTATCACAAATTGGTATGCGGATTTACGATGTGATAAACATCCTATATCGATTGAGGATCGACAGGTTAAGAAGCTTCGAAGGAAGCAAGTACCAATTGTAAAGTTCAAATGGGATGCCCGTAGAGGTCCCGAGTATACGTGGGAGGTTGAGTCCACGATGAAAGAAAAGTACCCTCATCTATTTCAGTAAATCTCGGGGTCGAGATTTCTTTTAAGGGGGTGAGGATGTAACACCCCGAAAATTTGCGTCCTATAATGTGTTGACACGTGTCATAGGTTTGAACGTGTGAAAGAATGTTCTTGAAGGACTAAAGTTGACAAACAATGAAACTGTGTAAGTATAAGGGTTCAAAACGTCAACAATGAATAATAAGACTTTGCAATAACTCTACATGATGTTTATAACCTTAAATGAATAGATCATGGATCATACGAAGCCAATTGTGAAAGAAAGTGAGAGATTACAAACTACAGGGGTTAAATGTGCCAACATGTTTAAGTTATACCTCTGAGTGACCTTTTGACAAACCCGAAGCTTTGTAACGATTAATTATGCTCACTAGAATGTACCACAAAAATTTCATGAAGTTTCGATATCGTATGAGCAAGTTGTGATAAAATTCGTGTACGAGGGTTATAAGTGTCAACGTTGAAATTAGGGCTTTTCGGGTGATCACAAAGTTACCCGAGGACTTAACAAAGATGGTATAAGTCTTAAAGCCCCACATGTCAAATATAAAGTCTCAAAATGCAAGAAAACCAAGTGAAAACGACCTTTCGGGGGACCAGGGACTGAAATTGCAATTAAGGAAAACTTGTTTGTCAGGTCACCAGGGTCTAGCGTAGCGCTAGCCCTATACCCCTTGGCAGTAGCGCTACGCTACTGCCTTATCTGGGCAGAAAACATGCACAGATGTCCTGCATGTTCGATTAACCGACTTTGATCAATTTGCTTGATACCTTGGGCTGCCCTAAGGTGGTTTATAGTGTGTAGGATGCTTGTGGATGTTATTGCTTCCTCCTAGACTTAGTTGTCGATCATCTAAGCTTGTTTGAAGTTGTTTAAATGACCCACTTTGTGCAACATTCATCATTCATCATTCATTTCATCTTCTGGACATTTACAAGAGCTCAAGAGCTGATACAAGCATTCCATATCATCCATTAGACAAGTGTAAGTACCCTTGATCCTTCCTAATTCATTCATACTTAGTTTATAGCCTAGAAATCAAACCGTCGTAACTACGGTTTGACTTTGTGATAAATCACAATCGGTCCAGAGTTTAGTCGGATCAAAGGTTGTTATAAGTTGGTATTTATATGGTTAATAAACCCCTAAAAGGGCACTCACTGATTCGAATCCTAACTAGGTCGTTTGTCGAGTCAAAGGTTGTCCGAAAAAGTCAACAGAAACATTAATCGCATATTTAACGTTATGGAAGGCGTGTAACCTGTTTTATCAGTCATACAACTTGAAAATGAGTATAATAACTTGTCTAAGCTTGTTTAATTCGACAACTTTATGTTTAGAGCCGATTCGGAACCGAGATACGCAAAGGTTTGACTTTTGCTTTGACCTCAGTTCTGACCCGATTCTTATAGGTTTAGATATGCCTTAAGGTTCCATTAGGACCTAGTTACATGTGTGTATAAGCCTCTGCGTTTATACCACTCGAATCCCTAATCGTCCGATGTTTCCGTTAAACGCCTAAATATTGACCGTAATGCCCTTATGACCATAAAACGAGATTTTAGAAAATGTAAAAGTGCAAAAGTCTTTAATACTGACTATTGAACATGTCTGCAAAATTTCACGTCAATCGGAAGTCTAGATTAGGAGTTATGCTTAATGGCGTATTTATAAACATGTTTATTAATTAAACGGCGCCATTAGCGTAAAACCTATCTAAACTCAGTTGTGACACCAAATCTTTTACCCACTGATGTTAAATAATATTCTAGGATTTTTAAAGATTTTTAATTATTTTTAGACTGATCATAAGCTTGGATTAGCGCCTTAATTCGGTAAATACCGAATATACCCTTTTCGGGTATAAAATGAGTTTTACAAATCCTTTTAACGCCAATCCAATTGCTACTGATTTTAAATAATAAATTTAGTGTTTTGAACCTTATAAACTGACCTAGAAACTCAGAATACTATTTTAACCCGTAAATCGCTTAAAACGACGTTATACGCGTATTAAGCGCATAGTAAGGGTTTAAAACCATTTTGCCACATAGGACTTAACACCAACTGATATACCAAGTTAAAATAAACTATTTTACTGAATTATTCAAACCCGGATCACAGAAGCTTAAATGATCCCTTTTATACTCTTTAAAATGACCAAAATAACCCTACGGGGCTTAATATAAGATTTAACTCGTTTTGGGCATTATGGAAGGTATCCTACTGATATCACAACATATTTAGGGCATGATAACTTAGGAAACCTGTTTAGGACTCTTATGGTTACCCGTTACGCGTCATATGCGTTCGGTTCGGTTTATGTAACTAGTTTACATAAATTGGCCGAAACGGGTCAAGACTTATCAGTTTCGTCTCAAAATCCAGAATGTATATGAAATACCCATATTAAGCAAGTCTTCAAACTTTTCGGGTCTAAATCACATTCTATCCGGTCTTCGCTTAATCAAGCGTACGAACCATATCTCCCTCTTGAAAACTAACCGGTCTAAGTCAAGGCTTAATTAAAGACCCGTTAGGATTCTAATAGGTTATTAAAAACCTTCGTTCCAGATTTAGGAGCTCAGTAAAAGCTATCTGTACTTGCTGATTTGATACGGCTGGGATTGAATTTATATTTAAGCTCAGGTAAATACTTTTAACTTATTTTCCCTATACGGGCTTGGGGTACGGTATATAAAATACCGCTTGGTCGGGACGTCGAATCTTTGATTGAATGAATGATAATGAAAGTATTGAGACGTCTCGTTTAATATTGTTTTGTTTACTTAAAGCCTTTGGGGGGTTAATGACCGTTGTCCCGGATATCCCTGGCATCATTCTACGAATGGCCACGACCTCAGCACCCGGCGTAGGCGTACGCCGTTGGTGTCTCATAATTATAGTGGTGTGTCGATTAATCTTTAACCCGGCTCGATCCGGGCTACTGAACGCATAAGGAACATGTAAATCCATACAAGTATTATATATTTAAATAATTATCCCAAGTTATAAAAATATTATTTGTGCCTAGTGCCTTTATGCCATGTGCATTCAAAACAATCATTTTCTTAAACCCTTTTCAAAATGAGTCAGTTGATTGTATTTACCAGTGTAAACTGACGTATTTTCCAAAAAGGTTAAGTGCAGGTACTAATTGGAATTGGCTGGCTACTCCTAGCATCAATAAAGAGTCTCGCAAGCTTAGATGCCTAAAGTCTGTTGAACCATGTTATTTTATTTGCGATCCGCTTGTGGATCCTTTACTTCCGTTGTAATACTTTGATGTTACACTATTACGGATTGTAATATATTTATCCTTTTGCTTCCGCTGTGCATTTATATATTGTGTTGTTTGACTATGATGTTGCCAACCACGTCACGTTACTCCCCTACCGGGCCCACCGGTAACACGTGGAAATTTGGGGTGTGACAATGTTTAACTATAACCCATTGGACCAATGATAACAACAATGTTATATAGGGATGTATCAAGAACCCACAAGCACCTATCACAACAATCAAGATGATCAAATCAACCAACACGGATCGAGACTGATCACAATCCGAAAAGGGTATTTGCTTAGATAATTTGTTTGACTGGTGGACTGAATTTGAATTCTGTAAATTGACTAAATTCATCATTTAGATCAAGAATTCAAGATTCAAGAAACGAGATCAAAATCCAATTTAGTACTTCGGATTACAAATCAACCCTTTTCACCAATTGATGTGCGTGAGTGTTATTAGTTTTTAATGTATATGTTAAGCCCTTTTTAACACTTTTTTAGCCAAGTTTTAAATTTATAAAACACGATATTTACTAACACTAAACACACATATGGGCAAGTGCACCCATCGTGAGCGTAGTATAGTGTTGGCAAGATACCGAGGTCGTCCAAGGACACAAGAGCTTTTAGTACCGGTTTATCCTCAACGTCTAATCAAATCAAAAGTTTAGAAAAAGGTTTTAAACTAGAAAAATAAAAACTAACTAAAATGCTGAAAAATAAAATAAAAACAAAAACAGATAGACAAGATGAATCACTTGGCTCCGACTCGTGTTTAGTGTAACCTTTGATTATTTCCGCACTTTTGCACTTTTTAAGAGATTATCTTAGTTATTGTAGTAGGCCCCTCTTTTGAAGGCGACGTTACCCTCAACCCAGTAGTTTGAGCCAGCAAGGATACAATCCTAAAGGGTCGGATTATTGAAAGATAATTAATTAAGTTATTAATGCATATTATGGTAGGCCCCTCTTTTGAAGGTGACGTTACCCTCGGCTAAGTAGACTGAGTCAGCAGGGATACAGTCCTAAGTAGTCGGGTTAAAGTTTTAATAGTAGTTTAACTTATGAGGGGATCAAAGAGTTTGGACCCCCGCCATCCAATACCGTTAAGTATTGAAGGAGGTCCTACTAAACAATGGCAAGACTCTTACCAAACCGTTCCCTTAACCCCCGACCAGGTAGCCAACATATCTCCATATAGACCGTGGAGATATGAATGGTGAAAATCTTTTATTTTATATAGACAGTAAAATAATGCCAAGACACCACGGACAAACGATAAGGAAAAATCACCTTCAACATAAGAAACTAGTTATTAAAGTCATTAATACATAACCAAGTAAAAAGTGCGAAAAGATTAAAAATAAAAAGTATTACACTAGACACTTTGTCTTCACCAAGTGATGTAAGAGACTTAGGCAAACATGACCTTGATTGTCAAGAACTCTTACGATCAATCTTGGATCCCGAGACGACTCACACACTCTATGATGGACAATGGATGATGGTGGTGGATGATGGTGTTATGGTGGTGGTGGGTGGTGGGTGAAGTGTGAGAGAGGTGGTGTGCCAAGGGATGGTTTGAGCTTGAGCCAAGCACTCCTATTTATAGGCTGAACAGAAGCTCGGGCACGGCCCCGTGTCCACATCCTTCTCTGTCTTCATTAATTGCTCTTGTCTGTATTAGTTGACCACGGCCCCGTGTCCGCTGGGCACGACCCCGTGTGCAGAAGCATATCTGTACTATCAAGATTTGCCTGGATTCTGCGAATCTTATAGTTGACCACGGCCCCGTGTCCGCTGAGCACGGCCCAGTGGTGGGCGATGGAAGCTTCTACAACTTTGTCTTTTATGCTGACACTTGGGCACGCCCCCGTGCTCACTGAGCACGGGGCGTGTTCAGCCTTCTGTTCTCTTGTTTTGCTTGGGAAGATGCTGTCGTGGGGTCGGGCATGTCACATTTGTTCCTTTTCTTGTATTTATGTTAGATTTAGCTGCCTTTTTGCTTCTTTTGTTAATTTGAGCTCATATAATCCTGAAAATACAAAAGGAAGACAAAAGCACACTTTTTCCAACATTAGTACTAAAAAAAGGTTAGTTTTATGTCATAATTGATGTAATTTATATGTTGCATTTTGCACACATCACCAATCGATTTAATTCAAAACAAAATAGTAGATTTCACCTGATGATTGAGGACGTGATGATCATAAATTGACGAATATTAAGGAGGTTTTGAAGGATTATGGAGATAGATGAAAGTATTCTGTGTAATTTGATTAATGAGAAGGGGATTTGGAGAGTCCAACACGTTAAGAAAGACTAAAAGTAAGAACCATTAAACGAGTTTGTTGAAGATTGTTAGCGAATGTGATGATACCAGGGGTAGTAACCGAACAAGAACAGGGCAGTAGGTGCTGCTATGGGGGTTTCAGACTTGTGTGGTAAGAATAAAAGATCTGCTAGAAAGGGTTTCAAATCTGTAAACCCTAGATCACAAGATAATCAATTAATACCAGCGGAAGTACAGGATAATCATTCTCTATCACAGACCAGAGCCTTGGGCTCTGATACCATGTTAAAAAACAACGGTATCAAACTGTAATCGACAAGAACCCAAACCAAAGATTTTATTACCCAACAGATTCGACAATTACAAGCGAAAAACAAAGAACAGATTGAAAACACAACAGATACAAGCTCTCAACTCTCAACTATCGATGATTATCAACATGATAATCACCAACTCTCACAAGATCTCACAACAAGATCACTAATACAAGACGAATCAGTGATCAAACTGATCGAAACCCTAAGCGACTTTAGAGAGAGAAACGAGAGAAACTTCTGGAGAACAAAATATCTTTTTCTGAATAATAATCATCAATAATGCAGAGAATACTTGTTATATCGAGAACCCATACCCGGGTTGTTAATTGGTTACAACAACCCGGCCTTCACTTAACTGACTTGAGCCCAGCAAAGAACATCAGCAAAAGCCCAGCAACTCAGGAAGCCTAGCAACTCAGGAAGTCAGCCCAGCAACTCATGCATAACAAGAAATAAAAAACAAGAACATTATTAATAAACTGATTAAACTGAGAATGTTAAACAACTAATTTAATAGTTATTATTATTATTATTAGTTATTATTTTCAACAGCTATAATGCCATGGGCGGTGATTTTGGTGATGACCAGTGGCGAAGTATAGAAGGGGCGGGGAGGGGCGCCCGACCCTCCGAACTTTTCGCTCAATAGTGTTATATATATAGTTTTCGTATAGAAATTTTTGGGTATATACGTTTTTGACCCCCTGGTTCTATAGAAATTTTTTGGTATATACGTTTCCCCCCCCCCCCCTCCTCCCGCTATTCAGGTCAAGCTTCGCCACTGTTGATGACGGTGGGGTGACGAAGTTAACTATTATGTTTTTTTTTTTCTAAGTAGCTCTATAATGCAAATGCGACAAAGTTAAAAGAAGTATATAAAATGAGTCGACAAATCTAAACTCAGCCATCAATATAATTAATACCGTAAAATTATAATACATGATAACAGAATAATGTTTTCATAATCGGTCTAGACATGCTGTCTTACCGGTCTACTAATTAAAGTAGTTTAAAAAACCAAATTACGTTATGTATAATTTAAAACTATAAATTATAACTAAGTTAAAACAAAATATGAAGTTGTTTTAACTTTTAATGTGGATTTTGTATTTTAATAAATATGAAATCTTAAATAAATAAATAATATATAAAACATCAACTTGTATACGAGTAAATTAGATTTTGAAATCCAATACAAACACCGAGTCTGATTCATCGGTTCAACAAGTGTGACTGGTAACCAGACGGTTTAAATGAGGACGATTTAAATACACTTAACCAGTAATTATAATAGAAACATATAACCAGTTCTGAAAAGACTGGTTATAGAAACATATCAATCGCAAAAGCTGTACAAACATAGGTTGGTCCCGAACTTCAAACCTTAACATATGCAAACATTAAACGAATTAATTGTTTCGAAATGATGGGTACCCAAATATATGGCCTAGTAAAACAACAATAAATATCAAGTGAAAACAATTGAATAGCTATCATGTTCATGTTCATTAAAATACAAAATGAAAAATTCAAGGGGATTGGTAGGTAACAGTGGATCAGAACCACAATTTGTTTTTTTGAAGTGTTGTCATGATTATTGTCACAAAACAGATGGGTCGTTTTCACGTGGCCATTCATGCAAGATTTTTTTACCTGTGTTTAAACAAAATATATTCAATCAAATATACTTTCTTACTGGTCGTTACAAATTTCTAATACTCGTGGCAGGACTATAGTATAAGTAACACAGGATTAGGCGTAGGACCTTCAATTAAAAGAAAACTTATATGCTAACTATTAATATTAGTGCAAATTTATTATTTTATATTTGTTTGATTTCTTATAAAAACAAATCACTATATTATAATTGTGTTAGATTTTTACTTGGTTCAAAACATGGATAAATGACTACCATTTATTAATCAAGAAAGGAAAACAGTGTCCCAAACTTTCATTTCGCATTGGGCCTCCAAAAAGGTTGGAACGGTTCCCGCGAATACTCTATACTAGTTGAGGGTGGAGGGTATGGTTCAATCACTCTAGGGTGTTTGAGTGATTCTCTAGCCAATAATATTATGCCATGTCAAGTCCCCATTCCACTCCCCATTTTGCACTCAATCACTAGGTATGGTTCAATCGCTCTAGGGTGTTTGAGATATATTTTTTATTTTCTAGAAATTATAAATTATGCATAAATTGTTCACCCTTCTCATCAATCAATTCGGTGACTATTCACCGAAAAAAGGTGTCACCGCTCCCCGAAATTTGATCACCGATTGAGTGGAAATGGTTCACCACTCGGTGAATGGGATCCCCGAATGGGGTCACCGAAGCCATACCGCCCAACCTGATGCCTCGCCCGCGTTGCGGGGCGGTATGCAGAATATTTCTCAACCAGCTAAAAATTATATTACCACAGTTTTGAAAAAAAAACTAAAACAATGGCAAGACCGTAATTTTGAGCTTGGGGTAAAAGTGTAATTTGTCAGGACTAATGAGTGAGTGTTAGACAACTTACTGAAACGAAAAAAAATCGAGTCAACCAATTAAAACAAAACAATTCTATAGTTTTGCTAAAGAAACTAAAAGGATGACAATACTGTAATGTTTGAACTGAGGGCAAAATTTTATTTTTTGACTTGGGTAAAATCGTAATTTGCCAAAAACTAAAGCGATGGCAATACTGTAATTTTGAACCATGGGCAAAATCGTAATTTTGAAAATGGGAAAATTCGTAATTTTGAACTGGAGGTAAAATCGTAACATGTCCGGGCCAATGAGAGAGTGTCATGCAGCAGCCTGACACTATTCCCAACACACCTTTTAAAAAAAATTAAAACGATGAGAATACTGTAACTTTTAACTGGGGCAAAATTGTAATTCAGGGCTGAGGTAAAATCGTAATTTCCTAAAAGTTAAAGCGATGACAATACTGTAATTTTTTACCAGGAGTAAAATCATAACTTTGAATAGGGGGCAAATTCGTAATTTTAAAGTTAGAGTAAAATCTTAAATACCCGGACCAGTAGGAGAGTGTTAGGCAGCAACCTGACACTATTCCCCACGTTAGTGTTGTCGCCGCATGCCATTGGGTGGCCGCCCATTTTAGCCAATGAGAAACGGGAAGTATTCCCTCTCATAGAAAATGTAAAGATAGAAAATATAGGTCCATGCATATAAAGATTTTCATAGAGTGAAACAGACAAAGAAGGTAGGTTGTAATATGTGTATGTTAGGGTAAGAGTATTTTTGTGTAATAATTAAGTGTAATATTGGAAGTACTACCGTAATGGTTTGGACGCACAATTCTAATTGCACAGTTCGTTCATGGGTCAGACTTGGACAAATAGTACGACTAGTTTAAACACATTGTTGTAATCACTTTAAACTTTAGACGAGTGGCGGATCCAACCTTATTTTGTGGGTTCCTAGGAACCCATTTGGTTTGGAAAATATAGAAAAAAATAGTAAGAACCTTCTATGATTTTGAAAAAAATAGTTAGAATTTGCAAGAATCTACCAAAAGAAAACCACAAAAAAAATTTTTGGATCCGTCACTATAGACGACATATTGTAACTTTACATCTATGAGTTTAAGAAAATAAGGAAAGCTGTATCAATTTAAAAAAAAAATAATGAAAGCTATATCTAAACAAATAAAAAAGTTAACATTATAGAAATGGTTAGTTTTTTCGACATTTTTAATCATCTATAAATTATAACTTACAATATTATCACCTACCCGGTTTTAACAATTAAAATAGTAACATCAACGACCATGTGATCAGCTTCTTATAAAAAAATTGTTTGTATTAAATCACATTAGGCAATATCTATAATGCATTTAACCATATAATTTGACTACTTATTTTCAAGTTTTCTCTATGAAGAAACTTGTGAACGAAGTTTCTTGTAGTAGTGTGAAACAAGTAAATAAGATAAGTAAATAACTAGGAAATGAATACAAAATATGTAAATAATGAGGAGAAAGAGAAAGGTATCCAACATCTCAAAAAAAAAAAAAAAAAAAAAAACTAGGGAAAATTATAGGAAAAAATTGTATAGTTTGATGCGTACTTAAACCAACCAGCTAAAGGGCTTGTAGTGTGATTTTAGTGGATATGTAAATGGACACTAGTGTAAAATATAGAAGTTGATTTAGTGGACGTGTGTGAGTTTGTTGTTCTAAAAAAATACCAATCTACTAATTTTAATCGACGAGACGCAAGTACTTTGATAGTCATGTATGAATGGTTACGCATGCCATCATAGTCAGTTTAGTTCGAAAATTAAAGTATTTGAGAAGTGGCATGATAACATAAGTCAATCGTTATCGTATTAGAAGAATCTTTCGAAAAATCTATGTGCAATGTTTGATTAGTTTGGTTTGGACCACTATGAACCATTATCTATTGCGTGAATATAATCGTGACACACTTGAGGCAATTTGCGTGTGAAACGGTTGAATTGTTAGGATTCAACCTTTCGAGAACGGATATAGCGTATCATGCTATAATTGGATCTTTGTGAATATATCGAAGTGTCTAGCTGACGTCAAATTCGAAACTACACCATTAAATATTAAATATTTTTTTTAGGTATAAGCAATAGTAACATGAACATTATTTTTTCTAAGTGAGGCATAAAAACTTAAATCATTTGGGTTTGTAAAGAAGCCTAGATGCCAACTATACAGTGGCGGACCCAGGAATTTTTCCATGGGAACATTTTTAAAAATTTTAGGCCCCTAGGTATATAAGTAAAAAAATCGGTTCATATCGGGTCGGGTCGGGTCATGTAAAACAAACGAACATCAAACTAAATTTATATAATCATCAAAAACAGGTCAAACCTTGTTACAAACATAATTAAAACGTCGACGCCCTACGGGTTTTCATTTTTTGAAATCTATCCAAAACATCATC
This sequence comes from Helianthus tuberosus, assembly GCA_030545235.1. Classification (NCBI taxonomy): domain Eukaryota; kingdom Viridiplantae; phylum Streptophyta; class Magnoliopsida; order Asterales; family Asteraceae; genus Helianthus; species Helianthus tuberosus. Next base: position 223,730 of record JARYGA010060570.1, read on the forward strand.
TAAAACTAATTTCTTAAGCAATTATTTCTCTATATAACATAAGTTGATCGCTCCATAACATAATGTTTCAATTTTAATTTTAATTTTCAACTATTCAAGCCCTAGAAATCATAACGTAAGTTGTAATCACCCTAAAAATATATAAACAACATAAACAACGTCAAAGCACACAAAATTTCAAACATATTTAACAACTTTATTACCCTTTTTTCTCCTATAATATCAACCAAAATCATCAAAATAACAAAGAAACTTACCCGTGTTCGGATTTCGGTTAGATTTAGTGTCAAACGACGGTGGTATGGTGGCTGATTACGGTGGTCGCCGGCTACTGGACTGTTGTCGCTGGGTGATGTTGTTCGTTGGCAGTGCAGGGACGCAAGAGAGAGAGAGAGCGGGAGAGAATTTCTAATGGTTTTGGGCTTTAATTATTTTATTATAGTTTGAAATATTGTTGGGTTTGGTTAATGAGCTAAGACTTAGTGGGCTAGCTAGTTAGGAATTATAAGTGGGTAAAGGTATGGGTATTTGGGTTTAGTTAGTTAGGTATTAAAAGTTATATAATTTAGGTAGTATTTTTTTTTAAATAAGAGTTTACTAAAAAAATTTAAAATATAAATTGATAACACTTTTTACCTAAGGGGTGCGGACGAAAAATTTCAAGGGTGTGGTCGAAAAATTCCAAGGGGTGCATACGAAAAATTCCAAGGGGTGCGGACGGGATTTTCGACGGAACTTAGCACTAAATTTTTTTTTCCCTGGGGGTGCGCCCGCCCACCTTGGGCCAGGCTTGGGTCCGCCCCTGCAACTATACTAGAAAAAAACATGTTTTGAAAATCAGACAAGACCGATTGGATCTGGGTTTGTAAACAAACTACTAGGTTACATTATGGCTTGAGCTCGAACTTAAATAAGTTAGATTGCTCGACTTCTTTATTTTATCGAGTTAAAAAGTTGAGGTCGAGCTCGGCTTATAAAAACTTATGCCGACTCATTAATTTTTATTTTATTTTTAATTTTTTATACAAGATGGTAATAAAAATATTCAACTTACACACGTATCTACTAGTTTTTTTTTTCTAATATTTTTGAAAGATCAAGAAGCAAATTCAAAACATTATATGTATTATTTTCGTTTTCTTCTTCTTCTTCATTATTATTACTAGAATTATCACCCGTCGCAATGCGGCGGAGGATTCATTAGTTATATATCATGTTAGAATTATTAGTAGTATGTTTTTCTCGTGAGATGTTGTATAAGGTGATCATTGCATTTGTTTAGTGAAATATTTGGTGTGCTGATGATCTCTATGAATAAGTTTTGTCATTCATTTGCTTAAACGTTTTACATTCGTTACATTAATGCTTGATTAAGTATCAACAAGTCTTTTCCATACGAGTTTGTATTTATTTTCTGAGTATAGAGATGGAGAGAGAAGGGAGAGTGAAAAAAGTATGGAGACAGAAGAAACCCAACAATGGAGGAGATGAAGAGGAAGATTGGACGGAGGTTCGAAGGAAAGACAAGAAGAAGGTTGATTATACTTTGGCCGTTACACTACTAACGTCCAATCCCTTAACGCCCCATAAAACCGTAATGATATTTAGTGCTCTTCCATGCCAAGATGTACATAGGCGTTAACCCACTAGATACTGTAATGAATTGTATATGATGAATGGGGGTTGTGGTCCATTGGTAAAGGCAATGCCTTTAAACACCTTAGGGGAGAGGTCTTGGGTTCAAGTCCCACCGACGACGGAAGTAAAGAAATTTGCCGTTAAAAAAAAGATTAAAAAAATAAAAATACATGTCTATGCAATTATAGCCTTACGGGAATTACGGATCTTGGAGGTATATGCAAATTTATTCTGGCTTCGGAAATAAAGTGACGACGATCACAACCACGTGTACCCCTCGTGACTTGCTTTACATATTATTTATTTATATTTCTCCATAAAATTTATACTTATCAGTTCATCTATTCCAAATAAAATATAAATATTATATTATACTAGAATTATCACCCGTCGCGATGCGGCGGGGGATTCATTAGTTATATATCATGTTACATGAAAGACAAATGTTTCTTATATGACCACGAGCCCGTGTGTAAAATCGAGAAAAAAAACTAAGTCGATCTCTGACTCGCACATTTAGGCCTGTAAATGAACCGAACGTTCATGAACTGTTCGTGAACTTGTTCGGCGGAAAGTTCGTTTATGTTCGTTTATTTAATAAACGAACGAACACGAACAAAAATATTTGTTCGTTTATGTTCGTGAACATTCGTTTATATTCGTTCATTTATGTTCGCTTAAATTTTAGTAAATACATAAATAGTTATATTTATATAAATATTAGGTTTTCTAGCTACTTATATAAATATAACTAACTAGTAATTGAGTTTTCTAGTAATAAAAAATGAAATTTTAAAAATTTTCTTATAGCGCAACTGATCACTTAATATTTATATAAAAACTACTTAATTTCAGTATCTATGAACCCTAATTTAGATGTGTTTTCGGATGAACTATAATATATTAGAGTTGTTTATTTGTGTTCACTAATGTTAAATTATGTTTGTTTATATTTGTTCAATTACGTTCATTTGTGTTCGTTTATGTTTTGTTCAATCATGTTAATTTTTGTTTGTTTATGTTTAATCAAATATGTTCAGTTATTTTTTTTTGTTTATGTTCGTTTGTGTTCGTGAACTGTTCATTTAGGCTTTAAACGAACGAACATAAACGAACACGAACATGCCTAATTTCTTAATGAACGAACACGAACAAAAAAATGTGTTCGATTATATGTTCGTGTTGGTGTTCGTGTTCGGTTAAAGTTAAATGAACGAACACGAACATGCCTATGTTCGTGTTCGTTCGGTTCGTTTACAGGCCTACGCACATTGCGATAGACCTATCAAACGGGGAAAAATGGACGCTCTGCGACGGACATGTCAAACAAGAAAAAAATAGATGAAAAAACGTTGAACCTCACACACACGTTGCGGCGCATTAACTTGGATATTTAGAACGACACATTAAACGGAGAACTTATGGAAGATGAAAAGCATTTAAGAGACCAAAGTTGAAAGTAAAAACAGTGTTGAGGTTAACTTGCAAAAGATGAAAAGCATTGGGTTGAAAGTAAAAAAAAAAAATCAAAGGAGTTAAATTGCAGAAGATGAAAACTTTTGAATTAGAAGTGAAAAATCAAATTAATCAAAGGGGTTAAAATACCAAAGATTGAAACTTTAGACTTAAATTGCCAAAGATTGAAACTTTAGAGTTAAAAAAGAAATCAATTTCAGATCTTGAAAACAAAAGAGATAAATAGATTTAGTTAAATTGATGTTTATTATTATTATTAAGTGAAAAATCAAATTAATCAAAGGGGTTAAAATACCAAATATTGAAACTTTAGACTTAAATTGGCAAAGATTGAAACTTTAGATTTAAATAAGAAATCAGCAGATTATGAAAACAAAAGAGATAAATAGATTTAGTTAAATTGATGTTTAATATTATTATTATTATTATTATTATTATTATTATTTAATAAAAGAGATAAATAGAAAAATAAGGGTGAGAAATTATCAAAGAATGACACGTGTCCAAAAATGATTTTTAGTTTTTAGTATAGAAAGATTATATTGTGATTTGTAATGACAAGTTCAAAGTTAAAACAATACAAGGTTTAATCCAGCATCCACTATAGCATATATTGCGATTTGTAATGCTAAGTTCAAAATTTTTTTTTAACGACCAACAAACTCAATCCCGAGTACTCTCGGTGTATCCACTTGACAAACGGAGTAATCCGAGAGTAACCCGAGTCCACCACTAATTCCGGGGAAAACCCGGTAACCCAGCCGCCCGTAGGCACTACGGTGAAATTACCGGTAAAACCTGTTTGGCTCAAGGATCCAACTCAGGTTTTCCTGGGTCTCCTATCATTGCCTACCAGTGCCTCACTCTACACCAAATGGGAGTCGAACCTGCATCTCTCAAGAAAAATGCAAGTCCTCCACCACTTGATCTAGAGATCATTGGCTCAAAGTTAAAACAATACAAGGTTTAATCCACTATAGCCTATCTTAAAGTTACCGAAATAGCATATTATACGCACTCTTTTTTGTATTAATCAAATCTAATATAGACTAAGGTTCTAATACAATGGGTTTTAAAATAAGAAGTGAAAAAGAGTGTATATATATATATATATATATATATATATATATATATATATATATATATATATTTATAACTTTTTCCCATTTTATCAAGCATATATATTTTAGCCTCAAACATCATGTTACCACTAAAGTAAGTAAACATTTTTTTTCTTATATTTTACCACTAAACATCATGTTTAAGTAGATGAAAAAAAAAAAGTTTCTTCACTTCTCATGTTAAGCCTCATGTGTATGTTAAGACCAAATTATATTTGGTATTTACACGTCTAATCTAATATAACTAAGGCTATGGGTATGGGGATAGTGGATTGGATCTGGCTAATCTAATATAACTAAGGCTATGGGTATGGGGATAGTGGATTGGATCTGGATTGCCATGCGGGACATGGTTCTCGTTGTACATCAGCCGCCTTTCAAAACCATGATGGTTCGCATGGTTTAATCTATGGCAACCTTTACCCTCTTTCAATCAATGAAGGGATTTAGAATGGTAGGAGAGGATAGCGAAGGTCATGGTGCACACCATATGGGGTGGTAGACTAGGTTGGTGGATGAGGATAGGGTAACTTGGCGCTGACGTGGAGAGTGGTGATGATCATTTGGGTCATGACTCATGATCACACCACATATCCTTGTAATAAAAATTCGAAATAATATCACATGACACTCTCTCGTTTAATTTATTAATAATTATTAAATTAATTATTATTAATATATGAGACTAATATCTAATATCATTAATATATAATAACAATATAAAATCTTATTACAACTTTCACCAATACATTTATTACCCGTTATGATTCATGAATCTTTTTTACTTGATCTTTACATGTAAAAATATATATTTATCCTAAATAAAAATAGATTTTCATTAATATTTTTATGGTTGTAACTTAAGATAAATAATAACTAAAATATTTCTCATTATATTCGTTGAAGATATTTATATAGCTTTTTGAGTTTACATTTGACCGGTGAAGTAAACCAATGGGATTAGTTTGATTTGTTTTAGTTATTACAATAACAAATATATAATTTAAACTAATAACAACTGAAGTTCCCCTCGCGATGCGGTGAGAACTCAGTTTCGATTGGTATCATATTTGTTTGTTACGGTATCAGTACCGACACTCGATATAGCAACCAAAAGAAAAAAAACAAAAGAAATTAAGTCGTTAAACTTCACAGTACAAAAAGTTTGTGATCATTTAATGAAAAAAGTTTAAATTTTACTTTTCTTGTTAAGAAAAAACAACACACAAAACAAAACAAGAAACCATTAATAAAATTTGTACTTAAACTATTGTTTAAGATTTAGAAGTGCTAATAGATTCTTTATTTGTAACTTTCATTTCAAATTATTTAAAATTCAAGTTTTGTAGATTATAAGTTTTAATTTACGTATCTAATGATAATTACCGATGATTATCTATAATATATTAGCCTCTTATATTTTGTAAATTTATTTCGTTATCTGTGATATACTGACCTCTTAAATTATGTAAATTTATTTTAAAGTTGTTCAGTTTTTTTTTTATTTCAAAGAAATAAATAGACATTTTCTTAATTATAAGTTGTTTTAAACAATATTTATATAGTATTTACATCTTTTTACTTATGTGAGATATTTCATGTAATACACGAATCAATATCTATAACCTAGTATAAAATAGAAAATTTAAACCATCAGGTCTCAAGTAGTTAATGGAGGATTACGTGTTCTCTATTCAGTACGATAATAATTGTATTTTGAAAATAATAAATAGCTGAATTTTTTTAACGATCAAAAGAATCAATTTCGAGCATTATTGGAGCACCCACCAGATTAAATGGAGTACTCCAAGAGTAACCCGAGTCCACCACAAATTCTGAGGAAAACCCGGTAACCCACCCGCTAGTACGCACGATGGTGAAATTACTGGTAAAACCTGTTTGGCTCAAAGATAAAACTCAGGTTTGTCTGAGTCTCCTATCATTGCTTACCAATGCCTCACTCTGCATCAAGTGAATCATTCAAATGGGCTATTGGTGAAATTCACCACATCGGGATACACCCGCCTCCGAACTGGGGAAACCCTCATCTAGGGCCGAAGTCCGTAAACACTTTCCCGAAGGCACGACAATGCGGTGATTTAAAACTCATTCAGTTCAATGATCGAATTAACGATCACCACCTATTCACCTAGTCTCTCATTGTCACCTGGTGCCCCGAAACTAATTAGAGGAAGTATGAATCGAACCTTGGTCACTTGGAACACTAGGTCTCTCTTATCACTCCACCACCAACTCATTCGTGAAATAATTATACGTGTATGAAAAAAAAAACTATTAGGGGTATTGTGAGTATTTGAGTGGCATACTTATGATTTAGAGTAAATTGCCATTTTAGTCCCAGTTTTGGTTCATATTGTCATTTTATTCCAAATAGTTTTTTTTTTTCTCTTTTGGGTTCCTAACTTTTCCATTTTCTTGTTATTTTGATCACATATTCATATTGTCTAACGCAGTCTAAAAATCTGGTTATAACCAGGGGTATTTTTGGCATAACCGTTGTATAGTGATAACTAGGGATAGTTTTAGGGGTGAGCAAAAGGAAAAACCCGACCCGACCCTACCCGACCAATCGACCATTACCCGACCCGACGCGAGAACCGATCAAACATAAAATACAGAACCGATTCACTACCCTAAATATAGGGTCGGTTCCGGTCCATAAGTCCAAGTCGGGTTTCACCATGAAAAGAACTGAAAACCGACCCGACCCGATTTTATATGAAAAATTGGAACCGATCTAAATACCTATGTACTTGGGTTCGGGTCGGATTGGTTATATTTTCGGTTCGGTTCTCGGTTATTTTCGGTCCGGACCTAAACTTGCTCACCCCTATGTAGTTTACAACATAATTTATAAACCTCATAATAATTTAATGCTAAAAATACCCCTGACTATAACCTGGTTTTTAAACTAAGTTAAGCAATGTGATCAAAATGACAAAAAAAAAAAAAAAAATCAGAAACTCAAAGAAAAAAAAAATTATTTGGACTAAAATGGTAATTTGGAAAAAGGAAACTAAAATGTCAATTTTCTCTATGATTTACGAAGACAAATCTATTAACCGACAAACTTGGTTGGTTGGCAACTGTCATCATGTGAACGGAGAGTGACAAAAGCGGGAAAATTCCCATCACCTTTTTTTACTAAAATTTAAATTAAATGTGAATATATATGTTGAGTTATTTTAAAGCAAGTAAATTGATGATCTTTAAAAAAATGTTTGATTCATACTATTATCATATTATGTGTGTTCGCTTCTTTTAAACATCGGGACATCTATAATGTATATTAAAACAAAACATTTTGGTGCCACTTGGCATAAATTTAATCCACTAATTGCCATCTGGCAACTTAATACTCCTCTCAATATTGTTTTGAGCGGCAATTTGTTTTCTCCTTCTTTTTTATCTTTCACGCGCTTCTCCAGAACCTTTCCTTTTAACAATTCTCCGCAGAAACCCTAATGGACGCCACCATCATCTCTCTCACCCCTCTTCTGATAAACCCTAATGGACGAATCCATCATCTTTTTCACTATTTCCCCAGGTTTTTATTTATTCATTCTTATTTCAATCTCACTCTCTATTGATTCTTCTCACCCGTTCAAGCATTGCATTTCTCATACTATCATTTTAAACATGTAATTCAGGAATAGAAGAGGGCGGTAGTGCCGTCGCTTAAGCATTGCATCTCTTAAACAATTTGTGGTAGTGCCGTTGATTAAGTGCTATCTTATTTCAAAGTTTAACAGGATACCGTCAACTAAATGCCATATTCTTTCAATGATTAATTGAATTTTTTATGTTCGAACATGATTTGAAGCTGTGCCAAATGGGGCTTCAAATGCGTTTTAGGGTTTTATGGTTATGAACTAAGTGTGTGATCGTGTGGGTGTAGGTTGCAGGGGAAACAGGAACAAAGGCTCCGATAAAGTTGCGGTTCATAACAATAGCTGGTAAAGATGTGGTGTGTATAAGATCATTTCGGTTGACTTAGAAGGCTTATAAGATAGAGTACAAGACAATTGAGAGTGTGTTGAAGACTATAAATCCTCACACTAGAGAGGTTCGTTAATGATCCATTAACACTCTGCTTTCTTCAATAAATTTACTTATTCATAACATTGATTTCGGTATTATACACATTTTATGACTTTTTAATGTATGTATTTAGGTTGTTTGGTGGTCTTTTGGTATTTTAAAGTAGTATAGATTATGTATGAAGGCTTCAAACTTTGCATTGACATTTGAAAAGTCCTTATTCTGTTGGTTTACCATCATTCCCTAATTTACTAATCTATGTTGTTACAGCAACCTGCTACTGCAATTGGCATGGATGCAAATGCCATCTTGGGTAAGAAAAAGTTGCAGAGCAGATTTCATGGTCTACAATGACATTTTAAATGAGGACCTTCATGAACATCAGGTTTGGTTTGATTCTTATTTCAATTTGTTTTCTTCTATTACAATTTAATCAGAATTTTCGCTGGCCATGATTACTTCCTTCAAGGGTAAGAAGACCCTTTTATTACTGCTATGAACAGTTCTTGGGTGTTAATGTTTCAATCTCGGTGCCGCCTATCACGTATGACACCGGGTCTATTTCTCAGTCGATGTAATCATTCAAGGCGTTGGCGAACAACATCACGACTTGCTCTGGCGAGTAATCCTTCACAGAATTGGCGAATGACGTCATGACTGGTCATCTGTTTTCAGTTAAGGTAACCAAGGTGTCCCCTAATAGTTTTTTCCTAAGTCAAATGGATATTTTTTTTATTAATCTGATCTGGATGCTACAATTTATGGTTAATGTGTGTTAGGTGCGTTAGGGTTAGGGTTAATTGCGAGAAACGTTATGAATATGATTTGTTGCTTCAAGGGGATTTTATTGATGACTTCTTTATTGATTGTCCAAAACTGAGCTTACCTGATTGTGCTTGCTTAATTTGGAAGTTGGTCTATTATTTATTCATGTACTGGTCATTTCATAACTAAGCCTAAAAATCAAAACCGTCATGTGTTTGTATGACTATTTCATAAATTCTAAAATAAATATTTTACCTCACAACTGATTTGACGAGAGTAGATTGGCTAAATTTGCATCATCTTAGCACTTAGTTTGAATAAGGACATGTTTTATTTGATGAATCTCCTTGAATAGTAGTGCCTACTTGCTGCAAACAGTTTCACTCTTCTTTCATTTGTTTTGTTGTCAAACAAGCTCGCAAATTTGCTAATTAACTCTATTTTTGCTTTCAATTGTGAGTGTTGTTTGGATAGACTGACTCATGATTTTTTACAGATAATTAACCTAAAGATATGATATGCGTCAACACTATAAGTAGAGCTTGATCTTTATTTACAAAAGTATTTGTTTGTTGTTGCTGTTAGAAGGAACTGGCTCTGATGGGAAAGGCAGTTACCAATCAAAAACCTAAGTTGTTATTGAGAAAGGACTGTAAATCTTCACCTTCAAGCAACTACTTTCAGCAACTGGTGGGTTTGGAACATCCAATGTGATTGAGCAAGGTGGGTTTGGGTTGGTTTAATGGGGTGTGCTTCAAGATGGGAGAAAAATAGTTGTGAAGCTGATGGATCAGGCTCGAAACATGGAGTAGAGGAGTTTAGAATGGAGGTTAGTATGGTGAAATTTGCAGTTTTTAATTCGAAGTCGCATCTTTTTCATTTAGGTCATAGGAGATGATAGTAACAAGTATCCTATCTAGGTTATACGATAATCACGTAAGTTTGGTTGATCAAAGAGAACTTGAAAGGAATGGTTCTTTTTCTTAATTGTCTAAGTGGAAATGCTGAGTATGTTGCGTTCACCATATTTGCTTGGTTTGATTAATAACTGCTCAGAGAGTCATCATAGGGTGTTGGTATATTGTGACTGCTATTGCTGCACCAGCAAACATCAATGTTGATTTGGAGGAAACGAAGGGCATGCTGAGGTCGTCTTAATGCCACAAAGGTAATTTCTTTTGAAAGAATAATCAAAACATTCAATTAAAGTAACTTTAGTTAAATTATTCATGAAATTTGTTTCACCCTACGTAGCAAGACCTCAACTACATGTAAGTACAAAGTAATTAATCCTTATATTAGAAGGTAGTTTGTTTAAAGACATATTTAAGTATGCAGTATAGGCTATCAAGATTATATTACGATTATATTCTTTTATTTAATTCATACTCTTTTTTATTATGTTGGTTTTTGTTTTTAAGTTGTGGTTTAAAAGGCCGAAAATATGTGGAGGATTGTAATGTGAAATGTTGGGGGCGCCAGAGGCTTATCCTCTCAGGTAAATAAAATGACGTGGCATCTAGAAAAAGTAAGTGTTTTAAAATTTTGAAGCTGTGGTTTATCTTCAATTTTTGTTATTACATAATTTACATACTATAAGTAGTAATTTCAATCTATGTTCTTTAATATTCTGTGGTAGGGATGTGCTCGGTACCAACAAATACTGAACCGGTACTGAAAATCCCAAAAAATGGGTACCGATACCGAAAATACCCTGTACGGTCCGGTTCAATACCGGTACGGACCGGTATACTTGAAGGTAAAAACCGGTACCGAAAACACAAAATGTCCGTATAGGTACTGAAAATTGAGTATGTTCGGGAAATTTGGAACCGGTATTGGTTCCGAACCAGTACCGGTACCATTTGCTCATCTCTATTCTGTGGTATGAAAAAGTTAAGTTAAATACATCAACTTCTTGAACTACACAATTTTTTTTTACATTTTTAGGCAAACTGAAATTGATTTTGAACTGTTGGTAATCTTTTGCGGGCGATTGACAATGTTATCCATTCTGTAGCAAAGTTAAACTACATGTCTGCTGGGTAGATTAATGTCCCCATTGTGTGTAGGGAATCAAATAGGACCGCTGCTGGTGTTGGTGCTCAACATTCCTAGGTTTGTTTGTAGAGGGAAGATCCCCACACCAATGGCTCTAGGGAACAACGTCTAACTTTAAACATGATGGCATGTGCATTTTGTGAAGTGGCAGCTGAAACAACAGATCACTTATTGGTTCGATTTTGTGCTGCAGATTCAGTGTGGCAGGAGCCATCTATATGGCTAAAAGTTCCAAGGAGTTTATGGAATACGAGGAACCGGAAAGTCTTTTAATGAAAGGAACACTTCGATTTATAAAGTGGTGGAAGAGATAAAGGAAGAATTGTTTGAATGGGAAAAACATATATGGCGAAAGGCATACGGGTGACATGGAATGAATTGCGAAGATTTGATTTCGCAAAGATTTGATTCCTTTGTATGTAGTATGTTTGTTTGTTGTATGATGTTGCTTACGATCTGTAATTAGGACCGATATAGCATCTTACTGTTTGGTCTATTTTGGTTTTGAATTAAAAATCTCCGGCGTCATGGTATGGTCAATGGTGGCTTCAAGATCAAGAGCTATTGGTACATTCGTACATAACATAATGAAATAGCGTGTATTATATATTTCTTTCATTTCAAAATTTTATTTACACACTTATAAATTATATAATTGACTTTGTGTAACCCGTGAAATTCACGGGGTCTTAAACTAGTCCATATATAAAATCTTTCATCCTAAATCACATATATTTAATGTCGAGTATGCGGCTTTTTCTTTTTCTTAATTCGACTTGATTAACTACTACTACAGATGTTATTATAAAAAAATGAGACGAGTACAAATGACTTTTAACGATTTAGTTATTGCAGTAGCAAAATATTCCTATTTACTGAAAATGAGGTATAAACTAAAGGCCCAATCACAATGATTGAGATTGTGACACTAATTAGTATCGTATTAATCATGTGCATAATTAATATTGTGCATCTTTTAAAAAAACAATGTTTATTAAACACATTCAAAGAAAGCCAAGGCATTTCAACTAGAAAGTTAGAAAGTTGTGTTAGTAAAATAATCAAAATTGGTTACACATTTTCTTTTACCAATAGACGGTGGTCCATTGGTAAAGATAAAGTTTGTAAACATCTTAGAAGAGGGAGGTAATAGGTTGAAGTCCCAAAGACGACAAGAATTAAAAAGAAATTTGCCGTTAAAAAAAGGTTACAATTTTTTTTTAAACATAATTTTTTATGTTTTAAATTATCTTTAGGCACAATTTTTTTTAATGACGGAAAATTCTATGATTTATAGGATAACGGGCCAGTATAGGCTGTTAAACCCCAAAAGTACAAACAACAATGAAAAAACAACATAAACAAAACTCAAACAGTTACATCTTTAATATTAAATTCACACATCTTTCATTTGACAGACTATTGAATTTGGATCTAGTTTTAATCCAAATATATGATAGAGCCTTGATGTCTTCCACCGTCCTAGATACCGAAATGAAGCCTCTAAAAATTCTTTTTCATTTCTAGCCATCCAAATCTACCATATTGTTGCTAAAAGGATTGCACAATGTGGTTCCTAACAATTTGATGTGGTTCCACCTATTTTACTTCCTTTCAGAATAACTATTTATATATATTGAAAAATACCTTATAGTGTTTAAAAATAGTATACTTAACCATGTATTATTTATCAAATATGGTTTTATTTAAATTATTACTATTTACTATTTTGTGATTAGTTTGGTTATATTCTACCAATAGGATGGTAGTTCATTAGTAAAGACACAACTTTTAAACACCTGGCTTAGGATGAAAATGTGTTAAATTCAAGTCCTACAGACTATATTCTATGCTTTTTTGGTGGTTAATCGGAGGTCAGTCAACTGGATGAATACATCACAAACTCAATTTACTAGCTTTTATCGCAACTTATATATTTTAGTTTTCTTCCCTTGTAATATAAGTAACAGTATAAAATAACCCTTAAAGTTTAGTTGTAATTTTATTAAACCTTATCCTTTATAAAAATATTTAGTTATTATAATGATTAATTCAAATCCTCTTCAATTATTTTTTTCATGTTTCGACCTACTTAGAATTTTTCTACGATAATGTTTTACATTTCAGTCTAAATTCTACGAGTTAACACGCCATAATTCACGTGTATAGTTTACCATTTTTAAGTTTATTTTTTTGTTTGGCTTAACAGTCCCGCAATTACTAAATATACGTGTGAAATTCTATTCTACTACAATTCTAAAAACCTAAGTAAAAAATAAAATTAAATATTTGTAATAGTTATTATTATCATTATTATTTATTTATTTATTTATCAATTTATATGTTTCTTGATCTCTATTTCCTGTTTATTTCAAAATTTGTAATTATTTATGAAAGCCACCCTGCCTCCTTGTGAGTCCGTTATCTCTCTACACCCTAACTCTGTTTCTTTCTTTCTTGTTGCACTCAGATTTGGGGCATTAATCTTGTTCAAATCATGAGCGAATCTAAAGGGCCGAATTACATGGATAATATTTGCATTTGTGAAACCCTCAGTTTAATAAAGCCCTCATTCATTTCCCTTTCATGAAGCTTCCCTGTTTATCCTTGTAAGCTTTCATTGCTTCCATTTTAACCTAATTGGATGTTATTCATGTGATTTTTTCTGGGTTTCATTTTAATGGAAACTGCAAAATCTGTATAAGTTTATTGGTATTCATTGGTTTTCAAGATTTCTGCAAATGTATTGATGTAGAGGGTTTTTTTTTTTTTTTTTTTTTTTTTTTTTTTTTTTTAAGGGGGTAGGTAATTTACTGATACAAATTGCAGGTGGGTTGATGTCAAATTCAAGTTTTGATTTTAGTACTTTGTTCTTCTAATTTACTGATCAAATTTCTGGAACTTGGTTGATGTAAATTTCTTATTTTGTTTTTCTGAGATTTACCAATCTGTTTTTTTTTAATTGATCAAATCTTGAACTGATGGTTTTTTTTTTTAATTTAAAACATAAATTTGTAAATTTTGTCATATTTGAAATTTTGGTTGATTTTTTCACCATGTTTAATGGTACTCATGATTTTGGATTATTTGATGATCTTGTGATCTACTGGATTGCCAAGTAGAAATGTAACATGTGTTGAATGCTAATCGGAAATTATTTCAGGTTATTTAAAGGTGAAGAGAAATCGTCTTTTGGCGGATGTAAATCATGGAAAATTGTGAAAATGAAGAGAATTTGTTTGGTCTCGGTGAACCTAAGGTAAATTTTAGTTACTCTTTTTAACGTAACACGATTTATCAGTTTATAACAACTATAGTGTATTGTAAATCCTATACGCTTAAGGTGGCACTTTGATGATCCTTGATATAATCCTAGGATCAGAAGACATAGATGTGGTCAATATATGGAAATTCAGAACCATATGTTGTGATCAATCACTAGTTGTTAACACATCTAGGAAGAGGGTGTTTCGAGATTGCTTATTTGAACAGCTCATGCAACGAGCTTTAATGAATACAACCATATGTTGTGATCAATCACTTGTGATTTTATATCCACTAGGTATAGCTAATTTGAAAACAACTTAGATCACCTGAAAAAAATAGGCTGGATGATGAATATAACTTAATTTTTTTGAAATGTATCGAGGTATTCTTGGTTATTTTTGATCGTTTTGGATGGATTGCATAGATCTTTGTGTTATGGGCATGTAACAGTTGTTTATCTGTTTGTAGCTACATGGAGAAATGTGCAAGACACTTACTTACATTTATGTCAAAGCGTTGAATGTTTTTCCTGAATTAGAAGCCGCTCGCCCCCGAAGCACTTCAGGGATTCAAGCATTATGTTCTTTGCACATAGCATTAGAGAAAACAAAAACGCTTCTTCAACATTGTGCCGAATGTAGCAAAATTTACTTGGTAAATTCTCTTATATTTTTTCATGTATGTTATTTCATACTTCCAGGTCCCAAAATAAATTAAAATGTTAGTTTTTAGTATCATTTTTTATACAGAAATAGCAACGAACTTAACTTTTGTTTTTTCCGCAAAAAGTAGCAATTTTACCTGATTACATTACTAGTAGGTCATTCTGCCGTCTGTGGATATTTTTAGTTTATTACTTTTAAGTAATGATGATACGTATTTGTATTGAACGGAAGTAAAAAGATTACTGAAAAATAGAAAATTTCCACAAAACTGACCTACTAAACTGGTATTGGGTAAAATACAGAAAATTGGTAGCTTGTTATTTTAGAGAGTTCAGATAGTTAGTTGCTAAAATTTGGAATTGGTGCATAGTGCTTTGCTATTTTACATAAAAAAAACCTAAAATTATTTCGAGATATTTTGAGTTGAAATCATTTACATGACATAGTTCTCGGTTTTTTGTGCTATAAGGTTATTATTTTTTGCAATTATCACACTTTAAGGGGGTGTTTAGGATTGCTTATTTACTAAGACACCGTATCTCATTTTACGCGTAAACTTGTAATTTTGCTTCCGGTAAATAAGCAGTTTTAAAATAAGCAATCTTAAGCTGCATACTGAAAACAACTTAAAATAAGTGCGCACGCAAACACACTCACACACTTTTTTTTTTTCATCTAAATGCCTATAAGCACGTATCTGCTTTTAGAAAACACAATAGCTGTTTAAATAAGCAATCCAAAACATCCCATAAGATACAAAGGTCTAAATCAATCGATTTTCTCATAACTAAGATAATTTGGCTCTTATTTACTTGATGCAAATAGAAAACGAAGTTGCAACCCACAAAATACAGTACGAATACAAATGATATAAACGAGTGGCCTCTTATAAGTTATATCCATTCATCCATCAAAGGTTTTTATATTGGGATGAATGCGTAACTATTAATTATTTCATTGGGTTTGTTTTCTAACACAAGCTTTTTTATTTTATTTTTCAGGCTATAACAGGAGATTCTGTTGTTTTAAAATTTGAAAGGGCAAGATCGGCGCTCGAAGATGGTCTTAGGAATGTTGAAGATATAGTTCCTCAAACTATAGGTTGTCAGGTATTGTAATAAGCAAATGTTTTATCAAACCTTTTTATATTTGCTTTTTAATAAATAATTTGAAATCTAAAACCATTAGTAAACACCACCGAGGAACGTTGATGCGTGAGGGTAAATTGGTCTTTTTACATAAAGAATGTCCCGAGTTTAAACCTTTTAGACAAACGAACCGTATTATACGAAAACCGTGATGCATTGTGATCTAACCGTAAATTCCCATGTCCCAGATCTCCGATGTATTACGCGAACTCGAAGGAATAGAGTTTTCGCTTGATCCATTAGAGAAACAAATCGGCGATGAAATTATTGGTTTGCTACAACAAGGTAGAAACTTTAGCAATAATAGCGACAATAATGAACTAGAAATATTCCATCAAGCTGCATCTAAGCTCGGGATTACATCTTCACGCGCCGCTCTTCGTGAAAGACGGGCCCTTAAGAAACTTGCGGAAAAAGCAAGAGCCGAAGAAGACAAACGAAAAGAATCAATCGTCGCATATCTCTCACATCTCATGAGAAAATACTCAAAACTATTCCGAACCGATTTCTCCGATGACACTGATTCACAAGGTTCAACCCCATGTTCACCTACGATACACGGTTCTTTCGAGGGTTACAGTGGGTCCGGGACCCACGCGTTCGAGCGACAACTCTCGAGACTAAGCTCTTTTAACTTCAAACCAAGTTTCAGGCAGTCCGGGCAGGTACCGATTCCGCCCGAAGAACTAAGGTGCCCAATATCCTTACAACTTATGTACGATCCTGTCGTAATCGCATCCGGGCAGACATACGAGAGAATTTGCATTGAGAAGTGGTTCGGTGATGGGCACAACACCTGCCCGAAAACTCAACAACTGTTGGGTCACCTCGGTGTGACCCCTAATTACTGTGTCAAGGGTCTAGTGGCTAGCTGGTGCGAGCATAACGGCATCGTGGTTCCCGACGGGCCACCCGAATCGCTTGATTTAAACTACTGGCGGCTCTCGTTATCAGAAACCGAATCGGTAAATTCAAAACCAGTGGAAAGTGGCGAAATGTGTAAATACAAGGGTATCAAAGTGGCCCCTTTGCCTTTTGAAGAAAGTGATGTAATTGCGGAGGTTGAAGGTGATGGTGACATGACAGCGGCGGTTGAACACGAAGGGGATGTTTTTGAGACGTACGATGAATATTTGGCGGTTTTGCGCACCGAGGATAATCTAAGGAAAAAGTGTAGGGTTGTTGAGAAAATAAGAAGGTTGTTGAAAGATGATGAAGAGGCCCGGATTTATATGGGTGCAAATGGCTTTGTTGAAGCGTTGTTACGGTTTTTGGAACTGGGTTTGCGTGAAGAAAGCGAGTTTGCTCAAGAAAGTGGTTCTATGGCTCTGTTTAACCTCGCGGTTAATAATAATAGGTACGTTTTTGTGCGATTTTGGTGTCGGGTGTAAATATATCATAGGTGTCAAGATTTGGTTTTTCCTGTTTCTTTTGGGACGGGGTGGTTGCAGGTCAAAACGGGTTCGCATTTAACAAGCCATTTTTTAATACGGTCTAATCGGATGCGCCATGCTGACCCGTGGATGACTTTCGTGTTAGTTTTTGTAATACACTTTGTTAGTTACGATTACATACTTTGAGAAAGTTTAAAATACAAGACCTCCTTATCGTACGAAGATACGCGACCAACAGTATAGTGCGGAATTATGCAAATAATGTGCGTGATTAGGGTAACACCCAACCCATGCGTAATTATGCAAATAACGTGCGTACTTATGTATTATAACGTGCGTAATTATGCAAAGTTAATTACTATTGTTCCACTGTGTTCAATTGAAGGCCTAGATTAGATCGAATGTGCGGTTGAGATGCTCGCGTACGCATCGCACGATAAGGTGGTCTTGGACGTTAACCGTCCTCTACATAATTTAATTATTGAAGTAGCAATCTGAACTTTTAAATATAACAATTTAGGAGGTCGTATGCATTATAAAAATTAAATTTTGAATGACTTTCAATATGTTATATATGACCCATGTGACCGCTTGAGATTAAACAGCTGACACGTAAGTAAAACTGGTCGAAATTGCTAGGTCTAACAATGTAGTGTTTTGGGTCAAACCCATATTAAAGTTACCATTTTGATCCGTTACTTAACTTGTTACGCGTCTTTTATTTTTCTCGCAGGAACAAAGAAACAATGTTATCAGCCGGGTTACTTTCTCTCCTGATGCAAATGATCGACGGGTCAAAATCGGTCAACGCAGCAATAGCCCTGTACTTAAACCTTTCATGTCTAGATCAAGCGAAACCGATCATAGGTTCAAGCAATGCGGTCCCATTCCTAATCAACGCCCTTCAAGACGCGTTCGATTCCCAATGCAAAACCGACTCGCTTCACACTCTTTACCATCTCTCATCATTCCATCCCAACATCCCAACACTTATCGCATGTGGAATCATACCTGCCCTACAACCGTTTATAACCGACCCGAGTTCGAGCTCATGGACCGAGAAAGCCATAGCCGTGTTAATAAACCTTGCGGTGACTAACTCAGGTCGAGACGAGATTGTAACAAGCCCGGGTCTGGTTAGCGGGCTATCCATGTTGCTTGACATTGGTGAACCCGAGGTCCAGGAACAGGCTGCAGCGTGTTTGTTGATATTGTGTAACGGGAGTGATACGTGTTGTGAAATGGTACTTCAAGAAGGGGTGATTCCTTCTTTGGTGGCGATTTCGGTTAATGGGACAGTTAGAGGGAAACAGAAGGCTGAGAAGTTGTTGATGGTTTTCCGGGAGCAGCGGCTGAGGGACGTGCCTGCGGATCGGGGCGGTGGAGGGCGGTGTGAGGGTGGTGAAGAGTTGAAAATGTTGAGTAAGTCTACATCTAGGAGGAAGATGGGGAGAGCTTGGAGTTTTATGAGGAAGAACAAGAGTTTTTCTGTGTACCAATGTTAAATTCTTGTTTCTCTTGGTTAAAACTTTGAAATTGCATAAATTTTTTTTTTATTTAGTGTTTTTTTTGTTTGTTCATTTTACAACAAATAGATATGTACAGCTCTTGACTCTTGTAATCAGAGAATTTTAATATTTATATTTTATGGAAACTACACAAGTAATCTAAATAACATGATAATTGTCATTCTAAATATTGAAAAAAGGATTAATATCATAAAAAAACCAACATCACAACCCAGTTTTTGATATATTAAGTCACTAAAGTTGTTTAACATGCTTGAATTAATATTTAAAAAAAAAAAATACATGACTTAATACCCTTAAAATGAGTTTAGATTTATTCAAATTAAATGAAATACATTACCACAAGCCTTATTCACGCTCTCTCATGATAGAAATAAGAGTAGGTAATGGGAGATTTTATTGAAACGCTAATAGAAGGATAGATCTATAGACTATGGCTCGTTTGTGATACGGATACACCACACAAACAAATGACCTGGTCACGATATCCAATTAAAGATACAGATACACCACTATGGTTAGAGAATTGTGTCTAAAAACATCACTCAACGCGCCACTATTGAGCTAGCATATACAAATTAATATTCTAAAAGTCTTTGCGTTTCTTGTAAAGCACAAAAGCTTAAATAGAAACTACAAGACTGACAAATTTATTTAACTCAAAATCCAATTAGATAAATTAATACATAGAGTTGGATTGCCTAAATGGTCCTTGTGGTTTCACGTTTAGTCGCCACTTTTTGGAAATAGCAGATATGCTCCATATGGTTTGTTATTTTGTTACTCAGATCCCCTAGTAAATTATTGAATGGTAATTGTCCATTGATTTTACAAGAGTACAAGAAGACCTATAAATACAAAAGGCTAGGCACCTATTATGGAGAGAAATACTCCTCTATACTAAGAATACATATTGACTCAATAAATACAATTATGGTATGATAGTTACAGGAGGATTTTAATCCTTGTGATTGACATTTCCTAATACCCCCGGTCAATGCAAGACGGAGGTGAACCAAGACGAAGCATTGTTCTAAATTTCTCAAACAACGGTTTTGGTAGACTTTTGGTGAAAATGTCGGCGACTTGTTTGTCCGTGGAGATGAACTTTGTGTGGAGCTTTCCGGAGATAACCAATTCACGGATGAAATGATAATCGATGTCAATGTGCTTGGCTCGTTTATGTGAGATTGGATTTTGACTTAAGAATAAAGCACTCTTGTTGTCACACAATAATGTCGGACGTCCCGGTGGTAGAGCGTGAAGTTCCCGAAGAAGGTTGGTTATCCAAATAATCTCTGCTGCTGTATTTGCCATTGCTCGATATCCCGACTCACAACTTGATCGCGAAACCGTAGGTTGCTTCTTAGCACTCCAAGAGACTAAATTCCCACCTAAATAGATACAGTATCCGTAGGTGGATCTTCGTGTGTCGATACATCTTGCCCAATCTGCATCTGAAAAACCTAATAAAGTAGTGTTAGGAGGTCGGTCAAATGTTAGACCATGTGCTAAAGTGCCTTTAACATAACGAAGAATCCTTTTTACTAGTCGGAAATGATCGGTGGTGGGTTTTTGAAGGTATTGGCTGGCTTGGTTTACGGCGTAGGAGAGATCGGGACAGGTGATTGTGAGATATTGAAGAGCGCCTACGAGAAATCGATAAAGGGTGGGATCATGAAACGGTTGGCCTTGGGAGTTGAAGACGTCTTTGGATGTGAGAGGAGTGGTAACCGGTTTGGAGTCAAGCAAACCGGCTCTAGTGAGAATGTCATGGGCATATTTGGATTGATTTAAGAAGAGGCCGGTTTTTGTGTGATGGACTTCCAAACGGAGAAAAAAACTGAGCAAGCCAAGATCCTTAGTTTTAAATTCCTTGTTTAGACAAGAGGTGAAGTTGGTAAAGAAGATTTCATTATTCCCGGAGATAATAATGTCGTCAACATAAACAAGGAGATAAATTAAGATGCCTTGACGATTGTATACGAACAAGGAGGGATCTGCTCGACTGTTTTGAAAGCCACGATGAAGTAAAAAATGTGCTTAAGCGGTGAAACCAAGCACGTGGTGCTTGTTTTAAGCCGTAGAGAGCACGATTTAGTTTGCACACATGGGTTGGTTTTTTGGGATCTTCAAAACCCGGAGGTTGTTCCATGAAGATTTTTTCGGTGAGATGCCCATTTAGAAACGCATTATTGATGTCTAATTGATGGAGTTTCCATTTGTTAATTGTGGCGAGGCTAAGGACAACTCGGATGGTGGAAGACTTGACAACCGGGCTAAAAGTGTGTGAGAAATCAAGTCCCGGTATTTGGGTAAAGCCTTGAGCTACGAGTCTAGCTTTGTAGCGATCTAGAGATCCATCAGATTTATATTTGATTCTATAAATCCATTTAGATCCAATGATGTTGGTGCTAGAAGGGCGGGGAACAAGAGTCCAAGTTTTATTTTCATGTAGTGCTTTGAGTTCATCATGCATGGCTTGAATCCACTTGGGATTTTTGAGAGCTGTTTTGATGCCTTTTGGTACATGAGAGGAGAAAAAAGAGTGATGTAGTTGGTGGGTAGAGACTTGTGAAAGATTGACATAATGTTTCGGTTTGAAAATTCCATCTTTTGACCGAGTGGTCATGGGGTAGGAGTTGATAGGTTGGTTTTCGGTCATGGGTTGGGGGTTGATGGTGGGTGCGGAAGTGAGGATTGGAGTTGGTGAGTTTATTGGGCTCGGGGATGGGCTTGGTGGATGTGTGGAAGGTGGGGAGGGAGTGGGGTTGTTTGGCGCAGTGGAGGGATTTGGGCTTACGGGTTCTGGGCTGAAATGGGTGGAAGGAACTGGACTGGAAGGAGAAGGTAGGCTGTTGATGGGTGGACTGAAACATCATCACAGAAAGGAGTGTGAGTGTTTTGATGATTGGAAGAAGTAGGTGGTTTAAATGAGGGAATTTGTGGAGTGATAGGAGTGGGTAGATGTTCTTCAAAGTTTGTAATGGGTAAGTCCTAGTTTAAGTGGGTGTCGAGTTTGTGTGAAAAGGCAAGACATCTTCATCAAATTTTGCATGTCTAGTCGTATAGACACGATCGATTGTTGGTTCAAGGCATCGAAAACCTTTATACTTAGGACTATAACCGATGAATATGCACGGGGCACTCCTTGGTTGGAGTTTATTTTTGTATAGTCTCTAAGATAAGGAAAAACACGACAACCAAAAATACGCATATTTGAGTCGATTGGGGTTTGTTTAAATAAAATTTCAAAAGGTGATTTGTCGTCAAGAACTTTTGTGGGAAGACGATTGATAATGTGATTTGTCGTCAACCAAAAAGTGGCGGAGGTGAAGGCATCAAACCATAGTTTAGATTGATAATGTAAGTGTCAGTTAAGTTGGTGTGAAGTTTCAAATTGTCCTTACTAAATGATTTATTATTTAAAAGAAATATATATAAATTAAATGACTTAAGTGGGGCCCACCACCACCACCACCCACTTAGCTTCAACCTCCACCCAACTCACACCTGCAAACACTTCCGGTGGACGTTTCT
>JARYGA010060571.1:0-65977 GCA_030545235.1 Helianthus tuberosus
CAAGCGAGCGATAGGCGGTATGCGATACACGAATAAGTGGTAGACTACACACGATAAGCGATAAGTGATTAAGCGAATAACACAACACAACACCAGTAATGACGGCGGTGATAACGAATTACGATAATCGGCAGTTGTTGCGTTGCAATCGATGGAGGTATACGCGATTTATGCTGTTCGATTTGATCGATTAACACCACAGAGTTTAACCATCATCAGACCCCACATGGCCTTTTTCCACGAAAGGCCGTTGGTATGACTAAAACGCCCTGCTTTAACCTTATGAGCTTTGTCTCGTGAAACGAGGTCATGTGTGCTAACTTCACACGAATATCACAGATAACGGTAGGCGATAGCGATAGATTGATACACAGCAAGCGATATAGATTCACGCAATGAGCGACAGAGATTGCGAGATACACATGATAAGCGATTACGATTAGTCGAGTTTTGTTTCGAATAAGCTTAACGTTACGTTGCGAAGCATCACGGTTATCGAGGAGGGTAGAATAGGTCCTCACCCGACAACATCGTGGGCGTTAATGTGCTTGATGAGATCGATTGCTATAGACTTACGACCAGTCTTGCGTTGATGCAATTGTCCTGCGAGGCAGACTCTCCAGAGTCCATCGATGAGTCGATTGCATTGCGTTTGCAGACTTACGACGAGTCTTGCGATGATGCGATTTAGTTGTTACGCCTTGCGATTGAGTGTAGTGTGTTGAAAATAATCACAATAGTATATAGGTCTAATAACGTTCAACTCCACGTGGCACTTTCTTCACGGAACTTTGGTAGTATGATAAAGCACACTTTGGTTGACCCCTACTACTTAGATCCCGTGATTTGGTGTCATATTTCGTCGTAACGCTTATGGCACCTTAGAATTTACTACGATCTCCGTGCACTGACCCAAATAATCCCGTGTGCACCCGTGATTAGTCGTTCCTTGCACGTTTATCGTACCTCGTTCTAAGAGTGTAGTGAGGGTAAGACACATTATTTCGTGATATAGTATATAGTATGCGTGTGAATCTAGTCTAAGTGTGATGATTAGAGAGTGAAAGAGAGAACGAAGACGAGAGTTAACGTTACACATAGTGGCGACATCGAGTAATAGCGTAGGTTCCAAAACTTAGAAATTAACGTCGAAAATCGTATCATTACAACTTTATCCTACGCTTGCTAGATGTCTGATGCTGAAGGCTTTTGCTGGAGCTGTTGTTGTTGTACTCAACTTCACGGTTCGATGCGGCAGTTGTGGGTGAAGTGACCGTAACGATTGCAGTTATTGCAATAGCGACCGTCAGCCCCAACTGGATGATGATAGGTACATGAGTAACACTGAGGATGAGCTCCAGTGTAGGCTCGTTTTGGAAACATCGGAACTGTTCGAAGAGGTTTCGGTTGCAGTAGTTTGGTTGTTGATGAGCTCGGGCTTGAAGTCTTTCGTTTGCGGCTGGGTTTGTCGGTGTCTTGCGAAGAGATGTCGTCGTTGGGGGATTCGTCTGAGGACTCACTTGCAGAGTCTTTGGCTGATTTGCGGAAGATCCGTCGGCAGATTTGTCAGAAGAATCGGCAGCAGATTCGTCCGAAGAATCGTTAGCAGATTCGTTAGAAGAATCGTTAGCAGATTCGTTAGAAGAATCGTTAGCAGATTCGTTAGAAGAATCGCCAGCAGTTTTTTCAGAAGATTCATCAGTAGATTCATCAGAGGATTCGTCAACATGTTCGCCTGAAGGATTAATGGCGATTGCTTGATGAGCTTGCTTGTTAGGATTCCTTAAGAATAACCCTTCCACGAGTCGTTTATCGTTGATTTTTGCGGCTAAGCGGTAGGTTTTTTCGATAGTAGCAGGTCTTGCTGCTTCGACAAAATCACCCACACACTCAGGCAAGCCGCGAATATACTTCGAAATGGCTTTTTCTGAAGTGTTGGCTTGGCTTGGGCAGATTATGCTAAGCTGTTTGAAGCTTGCGGTGTAGCCAGCATTGTCACATTTGGTTTGCTTGATTTTCCAAAATTCGTTTTCTAGTTTCTGGATTTCGTGGGGAGGGCAGTACTCTTTCTTCATAAGCTCTTTCAGCTCATTCCAAGAGAGAGCATAAGCTGCGGAGATCCCACGTTTGTTACGTTCAGCGGTGCACCAGTCGAGTGCTCGCGATTGAAATACTCCGGTAGCGCAAGTAGTACGGAAACTATCGGGACACCCACTTTGACGAAGGGTAACTTCGATAGAATCGAACCAATGGAGTAGTTGAGTCACACCTCCTTCACCCGTGAATTCCATCGGGTCACAGGCTTTGAAGTGTTTGTAAAGAAAAGTAGATTGCGGCTCTTCTGTCTTAACGTCTTCCGAAGTTCAAGAGTTGCTGAGAGAGTGCACTTGAGCAGCAATTCGAGGAATAAGCTTTACCACTTCTTTGGTCACAAGTGATGCAATCCTCTTATTGGCGCTTCGTTTGGCTCTCCTCCTAGCTGTCCGTCTCGAGGTAGAATCGTTGGAAGGCATCTAGACAGGAAGAGACTAGGAATGAGATTCGATCATAATGATTTTTGAGTTTCGCGATGCGATTAAGCGCGTTCCAAAACATGGTGCGATAGTATAGTAGTAATATGAATCACATAGGAGCCACATAGGAGTCACGAATTCCCTAAGTTCTCACACAATGACTTGTTTGTTTATACGTATATATAGGTATTTATATAACTAAAATTTGTATTCATACATATACAGGTCAGTTTAGAATATGCGAGGACGCGTTGAGGTGAGAAAACGATAGCGAAGGCGATAGATTATGCATTAGTTTTGTTGCGAACATTCGGGTTTCGTTTTAGATTGCGATGGCTGTGCGAGTTGTGCGTTTTGTAAAACAGGGAGGGAAAATCGTTAAATCGAGGAATTGATAACGCGTAAAGTTTCAAACGTAAATAAATCCAATCATTTGTTGAATCGGCGGTTCGTATGATAGAGTGCCTTGGGTGTTTAGGCGTCGACTAACCAAGGTAACCCAACTATATCTAACAAGTTCGAGCATGCGCGTTGACCTAGAGGACTTCATGCTTCCACTGGGATGCAATTCATCTTCCTAGTCATCGCGTGGCTCGAGTTATCGTGATAGTCGAGTCCTTGGTGAGAGCTTTTGAAAACCAATTTATAGAGAGTGGAACAGCCTATTAAGGTACGGGTTTCACCCCTGACTTAATAGTTTCGTTCCTAATTGTGGTTATGCTCTTCGAATAAGTTCGTGAGTTCCACTAGATTTCGAAATGGAGACTTTCGTCGAGATGTGGATGTCACTCCTAACTCGATGAAAGGTTCTCGTGCTAGAAAAAAATGCACTGTGTGAGCGATCTCATCGAGAGTTCTTGGTTTTCACACCTGGTCTCGACAGGATCCCTCGGCTTCGTTATGCGAGTAATTTCGAAAACACATGTATTATGTCAGCCTTAGGAAAGGCTAAGTAGTATTCCAGCCTTAGGAAAGGCTTCTTCGTGTGAAGCTGTAGTGTGCGGTGTTCACACAAATTTGTAACTTTTAGCAATTTCGATCGAGAGTATCAAGTAGGCCCGATACAAACCCTACTGGGTTCGTACGAGTCGGCCTGTTGGTACTTAGACTATAGACTAGGTCAATTTCTAAGACGTCGACCCGGACTAGGTCGAGTCTTGCCTAATTCCCTATAGTTATGGCTCTGATACCAATCTGTCACACCCCAACCGATGGCGGAATCATCGGGGCGTGGCACTAGGCGAATCAGATTGCTCAAGAGAATCCATAACAACTATATTGCGATAATATTTAATACATTAGTTATCCCATACTAACAAATAATACAATCACATAAGTTATCACAGATTTCTTGTCCTCTCGAACAATACAAATCCGACGACCTAGATTTTAGTTGAGTTTCTAGACTTCCTAGCTTGGTTCGATATAGCCTGCGATCTAACCTGCAACATACGTTAAAACGTTTGTCAATACAAAAGTATTGGCGAGTATACAGGTTTGATATGTATAGCATAATAGATAAAAAGTGTAGCGAATTTCCACATGCATAATCGTAACACACGGCATATACACTCACAAAGCTGATACTACCAACTAAGTCCTCGATGCTTGAATGTGCGATGGCAACTAGACCCCGTCGGGCGCAATAGTACTATACTAGTCATGGTGGGACGTCGCGAGTGTAAGCCCTAGCACATATGCAACTAGCATCACGTATATCTATGCATAACAGTCATTCGCAAGTGATAATTTGGTTGATTGAATAATTCGGTTAATAAGTTTGATTTGTTAGAAACGTATGTTACACCCAAAATGCGATTAAAAAGGGTTCAAGTATACTCACAGTGCGTATTTAGCGGGAATACAGCTTGACAGGGTCGGTTGCGAGTATGTCTGCGTTAATCATTGAAGAATAGAGTAAACGATGTACGGTCAAGCGAGAATAGCATCGAAAAGTTAGTTATCTGGTCAGATGGTGCTCATCCGGTCGAATATGTGTTGACTCGTTCGAATTGTCATCCGATCGAATATGTATTGAGTCGTTCGAATTGTCATCCGATCGAACATGTGTTGACTTGTTCGAATTGTCATCCGATCGAACATGTGTTGACTCGTTCGAATTGTCATCCGATCGAATCGAACATGTGTTGACTCGTTCGAATTGTCATCCGAATCGAACATGTGTTGACTCGTTCGAATTGTCATCCGTTCGGATGACATGTAATCCGTTCGGATGGCATGTCTGTTTAACATTCCGGTCACTGTTTTCGAGTGTTTTCGGAAGAAATACGATGCGGTCTTGTTGGGACGATGTAATCTCGCATTAACCATTGAAATTCTATCAGTTCCGACCCGTTCTAACGGTCGGGAACCACCCCGTTCCATCAGATCTGGCCGTTCTTGACGGTTTCTCATGGTTAACTCGAAATTGCACAGTTCCTTGGTTAAATACATAGAATTAGGTTAAATACTCGAAATTGAAAAGTCATCACTTATGAATGTCAAACTTCAGTCTTTGTTCGAACCGTTCAGCTTTGAAATAGTTGAACGTAATTTATCTAAATTTCTACTTGCAGTATCTTATCGTCCTTTAGTCATGACCCAAAACCCGAGTCTTTTTTACTTTCCATACGCGTTCCTGTTTCTCAGTCTACGCATACGTTTAATTCCTTACCCATCAACTGGGTGTTTTACCGAAATCGTTATCATTGCACCCCTTCCGGTATGCATTAAGACTTCATTTCAATTTACTTGGTCATCTTAGCGAAATCCGTCGCTTTTATTCGACCATGTCTTTTATTCTTTACGTGACCACCATTGGCGGCCTTATTAATTATGAGTGACGATTATCATCGTTATCCTTGCTTTACTACGACTAAAGTTAACAACCTTGATTATCTTTTTCGTGTGGGCAACACCTTTGTTTTCATGACCCGACAGATCATCTATACTTTGGTTTTACTTGCCCATATTGTTCACCATGGCCCTTTCGTCCAAGATGACTTATTTTCGTGAATTTTCTTTTGATCATTCATTTATATCATCATTTACATTAATCCTTGCCCCTTCTCTCGGGCTCATTATCCTAATGTAATACGCTTCCGTCACCCGGCTGTGCGTTTACATTATTATCAACTATTTTGTTCATTTGTTTCATTTGGGTACTTTTTAATTTGTCCCATAAACCCCATCCTTACTACATCGGATGTAAATGTGTTCGCTATAAGAAGTTCATGGTATCATATGCCACTACTTACTTGGCCAGAGTAAGCGATTAACACATGACACGCATGACCTTTTTAGAGTTTTCACATCACGCCCTATGTAAGTAATGCTTCTATTTGTTTCTCTTGGAAACAATATCCCGAATACATTTTCTATTCAGTTTTCCAAGTTTTTTTTTTTAATCTACATATGCAACTTTCAATTTCTACATATTTGTTGCATATTACTATTTGTTGCAGTTAAATTTAAAATGTGCACATGGTAATGTTTGCCCTAACGGGCTCCTCTTGCCATTAGCCTTTTTTCGCGACCGTTACGCGATTTAGGTCCTTGATGAGCATACTCTTTGGACCGTTCCTCTGTCAAATCTGCGATTTGTTAAACTCTCGCTGTCCTCATATGCGAGTGTCCTTCAACTAAAACATATACAACAATTAGTAATTTCAACATTAAAGGATACCCGTATTATAATACAAGGCTTTTCTACTATACGCATCAACGCGTGTAATTTCGTTGACTATATCTATTCTATATCATTTTTATTGGTCTAACGTGTATTACATGATAACCATATGTGTTGTTCTCAACACTTTAATCATACTAAACCATTGATATACATGTACTTACCGGATTGTGATCAAGCCTCGAACTGAACACATTTTGTCAACAACCTTGAGCTCTGATACCAACTTGTAACACCCGTCTAATTAATTAAAGGTTTTCGTATAGATTACGAAAATAAACATAAGATTATAAGTAAATACTGTCGAATAATACGGGTGACTTAAAACTTTTACAATTTGAAAATAATACAATTTAGTATCTATGGAATTGCCGTTTAAAATGACGACGAAACAACGTGCAGAAGCTTTATTCTCGTGTTTTCGGTTCTTGTACGTTGCTTGATCTTCATCCGGGCACCATTGGCAATCACCTATGATCAAAACCAACTTAAAAGTTAGTTTTGAGAGTTAAATAATGAGTTTAAACTAGTTACATGGGTCAAACAACAAAAAAATAAAATTTTCCGGAACAAGGGGGGCGCCGCGTGACGCCTAGCCCTTGTTTTCACAGAATGTTGTTTAAGCTGATGCTGTACATTCCCAGCATAACCCGATTTCACGGAAACGAGCATAACTCTCTCGTTTTTAATCCGTTTTACCCGATTCTTTTTCCTACGCGTCCGTAATTCAATTCTCCATCTTATGGAGTTAAAATCCGACATCCGGATTAACAAAATTTCAGACCTTTAAGTCTTAAGCTTACTACCCTTTTTACCAAATATTGACCCGTTCATGATTTTATCACACCAACATGTTTGTTTGATCTTTAAACTCATGAAATTCAGTATTTCAATAGCTCCTATCATATTAATCTCAAATCACGGTTTTCTTACATAATAAAATCCCGTTTACGCTTAAATGCTTATTTTGACCCGTTAAGGGTATTTACGCATTTTAGTCTAGAACTTGTGCTTTTCTTTTGACGCTAAAAAATTCCATGTCTAATTAACTACAAATATTCCACCACAACTATTTTGTGGTGGATTTAACATATGAACCCCTTTTTCCCAATTTTACCCATCGGTTGGTCATTTTCGAAATTGACTATTTCTAGACGTTCGACCCACAAATGTTTTTGCCTAGAACTTTTATACACATCTACGGGTTACAAACTCATAATATAAGTTTCTAAACAATCTCTAAGGGTCGTTTACACTGTTTACCTATTAAGGGCTCTTTGGTCACATTTAATCCTTCATTTTTGCAATGAAGGATTTCGGCAAGATATTTGACCTTCTTTGCACTTCTAACTATAAGTCCACATATGCGTACCTGGCTCGGGTCATAGCATTGACCCGTTTACATGCCTCTTGCTTTAAATTTTCTAAGTAAAGCAACGCAACACATGTTATTTCCTGTAATCACAAAACTCAACAAGTAGGCGTCAATTATTAATGTCAAATGGTATTAACACACCATTTGACCCGTTTAGTCGACATGACCATTTATCAACGTATGATGGTATATTAATTTCATCATGCTCCTTGAACCAATTTCGGTTCGCGCCGTGAGTTTTACTACATAAAAGACATTTTCTTAATGTGTCCGACCCGTTATAACTTTTACCAAATGGTGTCTTTATTTTCTTTTGTTATCACTATTATTTTAACTATTAATTTGACCCATTTGGTTGTCGAGTGAATTCCATCACCTCATTGACATACCAACTCAACCATTTTCACTATATCAATTTAAACATATTTTAACTAAGCTTGTCTGTATAAATGTAACGAGACGACAAGTCGCGTACCTTTAAAGCGTTTCCTTCAAGCGCATGTCCACTCCGGTTTGTCCGCTTGAAAACTCGACTCCTTTGTCTATAGAGTTCAATCAACAATGTGTTTAGAACTCCATTCATGACGTGTAACGCATATTTCACAATGTCATTCGAATATGCGTTTTTATTCGAAACTTAACATCTTAACTTTCTCTTAGGCGTTTTAACAAACACCTTATTGGCAGAAATTTACATGATTCATATTCAAGTTCATAACTTGTCATATAGCCAAATTTAACGTCAATCGGTCTATTTTATATAAAGGTTAACATCAATAAATCAGAAATCGTTTCATAAATATCAAATTACACTAGAACAACATTTTAAATCCTAGTGTTCATCAAGTTCTACATAACCCACTAATCACCTACAATGGTGTTCATGGATTTTCCTAAAATTTCACATGATTTCAACTTGTATTTGTCTAGGGTTTGTCCCTAGACACTATATTGTTCCTAAATCATCATAAAACAAACATGCAACCATGAAATTCAGATTTTCCCAATTTCATGAGAATTTCGAGTTGAGAGTTTTTATCAAATTTTACATACCTTGTAATCCTCTTGTGATGAGGATCAATAATCTATGCTCGATTTTCGATTTCAGCTTGATTTGAGCCCTCAATTTTGTGAATTATGTGATGAACTAGGGCTTGGTGAGGAGCTCTGGTCGCCCCGTGCGTCCCATGTACGACCAGACACACTTTTGTGTGTGTGGTCCTTGTTATTTTTTTTTATCTAATTAAGTTTCAGATTTTACAAGATATGCCCCTCTACTTTTGTTTATCATAAATTTTGGTTGTTTTTAACCCTATTATAAGTTACTTCTAGAAATTAGCTAACTAGGTTAAAATTCCTAGTTAGTAAATTCTTGTTTATTTATACTTTATAAATCTAATATAAAGTTTTATATTTTTGGGGTGACTTTATCGGGTAAATTTTTACCACTAACGGTATTTTACCCGTCTTTACTATTAACGTGGTTTGATTACCAAACCCATTTTTGGGATGTTACAACGGTGGTGTATTCATGTATCTCCATGTTTTTTTCAATCCATTGTTGGTTATGATTGCGTTTATTGTTGCGGCTTATACTGGAACAACTTCTGATAGTCCTAATTTTTTTATATATCCGATTACTATGTAGTTAATATGCATGTTATGATAGACATATATGATTCTAAAAAAATGATCTGCATTTCGTGTATCTACCATTTGTCTTATTTTGATTAGTAGTTAGTATACTGTTATTCTGAAGTATAATATAAATTTCCGATTTTAACTGATGTATTCTCATGTGTATTTGAAAAGTTGAACTTATTTTGATTAGTAGTTGGTATACTATTTTTAAGTTTTTGTTTGGTATAGACACAAGTCACTATCCTGTCTTTCTATACAATTTATTCAGCTGATGATCCTGCATGTCTATTTGTGATACTTAATCGAAAAAGTAGGTTTTAAGTTTTAATTATATGATTTGCTGTAAAAAATATATATATTTCGATATGATAAGAAATTACATGTATTCTCACCTTTTCGATGTTGTCTATTGTTATTTTGATATATATTAGTTGTATCATCTTTTATTTAGATGTATTGCATACCCTAATGGATTGTATTCATTTGTTTCTTAATGTTATTTATTTTGATTCTATATGATTGATACTGTTACAGTTTTACGTGAGAATGATTTATGGATTTCTGTGTTACCTTGAAGACAGTAAAAGGAAATGTTTGGTTAGTAATTTTATCCGATGTTAGTTTAACACTTAATTTTTTTTTTTGTATGATATCTAGCAATAAAAGTGTTTCTTTTATTTATGCTTAGATTTTGCCAAAACAGTACCAAAATTGGATTCAACAGTTTAATTATCCAACTGGAAATACAAACATCCGGACCACAACTGAAAATGTTTTTAAAGTCAAGATCTATCCTCTAAGCAATGGCATATATTATTTCTATAATGGTTGGTGTCAGTTGGTAGACAGTTTGAAAATACATTCAGATTCATGGTTGATATTTCATTATGAAGAAGCATTAGAAAGTTTCAGAATATTGTATTTTTTATCAAGACATTGCTCTTGCTCCTTGTGAAGATTTTTACTACAAATCATCTGGTAAGGAAGATTATGTGGTATGTAACTTCGAAGATTATTCATCATGTAATTTTTTTGGAGATACAGTTGTTTAATTGTTGTTTTTTATTTATTTACTTAATTTTCTAATATATTTTTACTAATATACTATACAATGTGTTTTATTCTGATTGTAGAGTATTAATCGTTCTTTTGTTCATCACAAGATGTTAAACACAATTCCTTCATATCCGGTTCTTATTAAAGGATCTGGAAACCAGAACTGGTCTGTACGGATGGAAGATATCAACAATGAACTTTACATAACTACCGGATGGAAGGAGATAAAGAATGAGTTGTCATTAAGTGCTGATCATCTCTTTGTCTTTGAGATGATAGATCTTCAGACTTTTCATATCACGGTTTTCAATTGTGCTACCTGTGATTTAGTGCTTCCACCGGAGGTCTGTGCTGTTGTTAAAGAAAAGGTGATAGAAGAGATTGTCTTGAGTTCAGATACTGAAGCTGTACATGACATCATTAATGTCAATGAATGTGGTATGGTTGTTGTGAATGAAGATAATCAGATCGTACCTATTTCTTTCCGTGTTGACGGTCATTTTGTAAGTTTGTGATTATGAGTTTACTAATATATCATACTTTAGTAAGATTTTAAAGATGTGTTAATTCTTTGTTTATTGAATTGTTCGTTGTTTGTTACAGCGCATTTTTAAAAAACAGGCTGAAGATCTTGAACTGAATCGTAAGATGGGTTTGAAGATTGTGGACGTGGCAGGTGATGTTTGGAATGTTCAAGCTGCTATAGGTTAATCTCGAGGTCAACCAAGATATTATCTGCAAGGAATGAGAAAGTTTGTGAGAGATAAAGGCATGGCTCCAGGTGAAGCATTTACACTTAACTTTGTGAAAGGTAAAAAGCTTTTTATGTTCGGATGAATGTTCATGGGACTGAAAAAGGCAAATGCAGAAGCATACATTGAACCAAGTTTTTGGGTTGAAGTTCTTTGCTTTTCGAAACTGATGGTAGACTTATTTGTTTAGTTTTGAAGTTGTGATTCTAAAACTATATATGTACATGTAAATTATTAGGTCCATGTCTAACGGAAACAATGCGGAGATGTAAGCTAAAGACAATATACTCGGTTACTCGCTCGAAACGATTCCTTAATTGAAAATATAGTACAAACTAATAGCAAAATCATGTTCAAAGTTATAAGCGCTATACTTTGACAATGATAAGCTGGTTAATTATGCCTTTAAAGGAATAAAAACATCGAGTTCTATTCTCTGATAATCATTTCAAGCAAATAGAAACACATACAGTTTCGATTATATTAAGAAACATATCGTCTTTTGCTTGGATTGGTGTCCACAATTTACAAACTAAAACTGAAATTGATCAAATGAGACATGTTAAATATGTATAAGAAATCATGTATGGGTCACTTCGTTTGACTTTTGGTGAACATCTGCTTGACTTTTGGTCAACATCTGATTGACTTTTCGCTAACATCTCATTTAGTATTCAACAGACGTTTGAATAGCTCAAACAGTGGTTTTAACATCTCTTTGTTTGGAAATTGTTGTTGAATTCAATGAGATGCTTGATGTAATGAGGTCGTATTAATAACAAATAACAATTGATATAACTAAGTTTCCCGAGCCCGGGAAGCAATCCCGGGTAAAAACCTAGTTAGAATATATATAAATATCCACCATAGAAAATCCTTAATATTTTAGAAGGAATATTTCCACTACACTTTTTAATGCTGCTAGAGTACAGGTCCTTGGGTATTTAGGAAATAGATAAACCTTTTCCTTAACCAATAGAACGAGAAATGTGTATGTGACTAATACAGACAGTTTTAAAATTTTTGATATAGTACACCAACGAGTTTTAGCAAACATCCTAATGTTTGAACCCACTTAACTTGATAAACATCCTAATGTTTGAACCCACAACGAGTTTTAGCAAACATCCTAATGTTCACAAAAGTTTACTTTGAGTGCATAACCTTGTTTCGCTACGTAGTTGACATACACTATTTTTTAAAAACAATTATTTTTTTAGAGTATGTTATATACTAGGGTTATGCGTCGCCCGTGTTGCGGGGCGCCAAACCGAATATTTCCTAGTTTAATAACATGTACGTCTTTATTTCGGTTACTTATACATGCTATTTGTAACACGATCTCAAAAAAAGATGCATTGAGTCAAACAATTATACCAAAACACTATCATAGTTATGCGTAAAAAATAACTAAAACAATGGCAAACATGTAATTTAGAGCTGGGGGCAAAACAATAATTTGTCAGGACCAATTAGCGAGTGCTAGGCTGTTGGCACGAATAAAAACTATATTGAGTGAACCAACAAAAATAAAACACTACCATAGTTTTGCTAAAAAAAAAAAAAAAAAAAAACATGGCAAGATTGCAATTTTGAACCGGGTGAAATCGTAATTTTGAAATGGGGTGAAATCGTAACTTTGAAATGGAGGCAAAATCATAATTTTTAGATGAGGGCAAAATCGGAATTTTTAGCTGGAGGCAAAACCAAAATTTTATTTTGAACTGGGACGAAATCGTAATTTCATTCTGGGGATAAAATCGTAATTTCGCAGGACTATAGCGGGGGCAAAAGCATAATTTTATTTTGAAATTGGGGCAAAATCGTAATTTTAACTGAGGGCAAAATATAAATTTTTATTTTTAACCGGGGGAAAAGTCGTAATTTTAAACTTAGGATAAAGTTGTAATCTAGCATAAGTTATAGACAACTATTATAAACTTATTAATAAAAGGAAATAGCACCGGCCCTTTTAGCCAATCACAAAACAAAACTATTAAAAAAAAAAGGTGCCGCCCAAACCCACCAGTAAGAATGCAAGATTAATGCCCCTCATGGGGTTTGTATACGTTGAATAATTGGTTTTGAAAGTGTTTATACAATGAAAAAGCCATGATGTAGTCTATTATACAATTAGAATACGATACTATTAGGAATAATGGATTTTAATTATTTCAATTATTGTTCGTCGGTCGGCAACGGTCTCAACTTTAAAAATTCTCACTGGCGGTCCCATCTTTTCACATATTGGCCTTCAATGGACCCTGACTAACAGAACCCTGACGCCGTTAGTCTTCGGTCGTCGGAAAAACATTTTTGGTCCGAAAAATGTTTCTAAAGGTCCCATCTATGGTTACAAACAAGTTTGGGATGAAAACTTTGAGTTTTCCGGCTAAAAAGTTGAGTTTTCCGGCCAAAAAGAAGTTTTCCAGCAAAAAAGAGTTTTCCGACAACCTTAATAATTGGGGTTGTTTACTAGAAAAGGTTCCTAAAGGTGCGTAATAAGGCCACAAAGAGGTTTGAGACGAAAATGTTGAGTTTTCCGGTCAAAATGGAGTTTGCTGGCCAAAAACGTTTTTCCGGCGATCGGAGACTAACGGCGTTAGCGTTCTGTTAGTAAGAGTCCATTGAAGGCCAATGTGAAAAATAAGACAACCAGTGAAAATTTTTGAAGTTAGGACCGTTGCCAGCCAATGGACAATAGTTGGGTTAATTAAAATCTATTATTCCATAATATTATTAGTAGAATAAAAAAGTACCAAGATATCCAAAGAGTTTAAAATAATGATTTCTAAGTATAGGTTCTTTCCTAGATAAGTTTTAAAATAATGATTTCTAAGTATAGGTTCTTTTCTGAATAAGTTTATATTTTACGTAGTTAATGAAACTTATTCGATTAATTGTCTAAGAGGTTATTAATTAATCATATCCAGTATAATTTTACCCATAGCCATAACAACTATTAGGGTCTAGAAATGGTGTAATATAGGCACACCTTACCTCTTTTCCAACGGACAGAAAGACTGCTTCCGATTGAGACCCTTAGCTCCAAAGAGATTTCAATATATAAGACCCATAACAAACATACATATGCACCCAGCTAGCCAAAAGGTAGAAAAAAAATCATATTGTACAAATAAAATCTTAGTAAGCTATCAAAAAATTAACACACTAATACCACATTATACAGGGGATAACTTTTGGCCCAGACGGTTCAAACAATCGTATCAAACACGAACACGAAATATTTGAGGGGACAAACCCACGACTCTTTCTATTCAATCAAACGAACACAACAAAGTTACAAGGAAAATGGACAAATAAAAACAATAACCTAGACCCCTATTTATGGTACTATCAAACTTGCTCTTCAAGACAATTAAATCTTTCCTAAACCAATTACAATATAATTACCTAAAATAAATCAAACTTTAATTAAAACTAATTATATCAATCTTCACTTTGGCCATTGAACTTTCAACTCATATGAGTTTTAAGATTAACTTTCAACATTCCCCCTTAATCCAAAAACTCGGCCCAAACTTTCTTCACTTTGTACCACCAAGGTCTTGAATCTCAAATAGCACTCTTAACTCTTTAATTTTTATCATTGGTTCGTCTTTACCTTTTCTTTTCAGTTGTTTGTAACAAACTTGTTTAATAGGTTCTTTACGCTCATCGTTCAACCCATCCACAATGATCTCAAATGCAAATTCATTCTTCCCTTTCTTTTCTTGAAATTTTCTATCTTGAGTTATTTGTTGTATCACTTGTTCAATTGATGTCACACCCCGATATTTCCACGTATTACCGGTAGGCCCGGTGGGGGAGTATCGTGATGTGGTTGGTAACATTACAGTCAAACAACACAATATTTAAATGCACAGCGGAAGCAAATGAAAGATATATTTCAACCGAATATAATTGTAATATCAAGTATCAAAAATAGTTGAAAATAATCCACAGGTGGATCAAAAATAAATAGGAAACATTGTTTAACAGTTTTGACATCCAAGCTTGCGAGACTTATTGTGGACGCTAGGAGAAAGCCAGCCTAGTTCGCATAGTACCTGCACTTAACCTTTTCTTGGGAAAATACGTCAGTTTATACTGGTAAATGCTATCAACCGACTCATTTTGAAAAGTTTAATAAAATTGATTTGAATGCACGTGGCACAAACTTTTTATAACTTGGGATAATTATTTGAATATAATACTTGTAAAAGAATTACATGTTCCTTATGCGTTCAGTAGCCCGATCCGTAGACCGGGTTAAAGATCAATAGACACACCACATTATTTATTTATGCACTGACGGGTATACGCCTACACCTCGTGCTCAGGTCGTGGCCATCTCGTAAGATGATGCCAAGGATATCCGGGACATGGTCATTAACCCCCCAAAAAATTTAAGCAAACAAAACATTTCAAAACGGAGCATATCAATGATTTAACCTCTATTCGATTAAAGATTCAATGTTGGACCAAGCGGTATTTTATATACCGTACCCCAAGCCCGTATAAGGGAAAATAAGTTAAAAGTATTTACCTTTGCAAGTATAAATCTCAAATAGCAAATGCGGGTAGCTTTTACCGGGTCTCCTATTATGGAACAAAGGTTTATAATAACCTATTAGAATCCTAACGGGTCTTTAATTAAGCCTAAACTTAGACCGGTTAGTTTTAACAAAGATACGGTTCGAACGCACGATTAAGCGAAGACCG
Organism: Helianthus tuberosus; assembly: GCA_030545235.1. Classification (NCBI taxonomy): domain Eukaryota; kingdom Viridiplantae; phylum Streptophyta; class Magnoliopsida; order Asterales; family Asteraceae; genus Helianthus; species Helianthus tuberosus. Next base: position 15,751 of record JARYGA010060571.1, read on the forward strand.
GAATACAATTTGATTTAGACCCGACAAGTTTGAAGACTTGTATAATCTGGGTAATCTAACCACGTTCTGGATTTTGAGATAAAAACGATAAGGTTTGACCCGTTTCGGCTAATTTATGCAAACTAGTTACATAAACCGAACCGAACGCGCCATAAGCGTAACGGGTAACCATGAGAGTCATAAATAGGTTTCCTAAGTTAATATGCCTTAAATATGTTGTGATATCAGTAGGATATCTTCCATTATGCCCAAAACGAGTTTAATCTCAATTTAAGCCCCGTAGGGGTATTTTGGTCATTTTAAAGATTATAAAAGAGGTTATTTTATAATTCTGAGATTCGGGTCTGAATACATCAGTAAAATAACTTATTTTAATAGGTCATATCAGTTGTGATAAGTCTTGTATGACAAAAATGGTTTTAAACATAAACTACGTGTTTAATACGCTTAAAAAGTCATTTTAAGCGATTTCCGGGTTATACCGGAAATCTGAGTTTTCTGGACAGGTTATAAAGTTCAAAATACTTCATATATTAAATAAAATCAGTAGCAACTGGATTGGCATCAAAATACTTTGTAGAACTCATTTTATAACCAAAAAGGGTATATTCGGTATTTACCGAATTAATGCCATAACCTTAGGTTATGAGCAGGTTAAAAATAATTAAAAATCTTTAAAAATCCCAAAATATTATATTACATCAGTGGGTAAAAGGTTTGGTGTCAAACATTGGGTTTAGATAGGCTTTATGCTAATGACGCCGTTTAATTACAAAAAGGCGTTTTAATTACGCTAATGAGCATAACTCCTAATCTAGACCTCCAACTGATGTGAAAATTTAGGGACATGTTTATAAATCATTAACAAAATTATTGTCCTTTCACATATCCAAAATTCTCGTTTTATGGTCAAAAGGGCATATTGGTCAACATTAGGCATTTAACGGAAACGTGTAAACGAATCGAGCAATCAACGAACCAAACACAAAGGGTTATTCCAACATGTAACTTGGTCCTAATGAAGCTCTAAGGCATTTCTAAATCATGCTAAATCGGTTCAGAACTGAAGTCAAAGCAAAAGTCAAAGTTTTGCGACTTTCGGTTCCGAACCGGGTCTAAACAAAAAATTGTCGGGTCGGACATGCTTAGACATGTTCTTATACTTATTACCAAGTTATATGAGTGATAAAATAGGTTACGTGCCTTATACATTGCTAATTACATGTTAATTCGCAAATTATAGTTCTGTTGACTTTTTAATACAAACTTTGACCCGACATTTGACCTAGTTAGAGTGGGAATCAGAGGGTGCCCTTTTAAAGGTTTAATGCCCACATGATTACCAAATTATAACAACTTTCAATTCGACTAATCACTGGACCACTAATGAATAATCGCTAAGTCAAATGTTAATTACGACGGTTTGACTTTTAAGCTAATAACTAAGCAAAACTCGATTAAGGAAGGTCAAGGGTACTTACCAAAGTCTAATGCACGACTAGGGATGACTTGGGTCTGCTCTTATGCTCCAGAAAGCTCCACAAATGCAGATGGAAGGTATGATCAAATGGTTGCAACATGAGGGCCTTTTATAGTGCTTTTGATCTCATTAGATCATGACAACAAGTGCTACAACTGATCATGGATCAGCCACAAGTGTCCCTAGTGCCTAGGAACTGTTAGGGGTCACCCATGGATGTGAAAATATATTTCTAAGGCGGTTACATGCTCAAAACAGGAACTGTCCCGTTTTTCTGTTACTGGGCAAGCCTTACGGACCGTAAGGGTTGACCTTTACAGTCCGTAAGCCCTTTATCAGGGGCAAAAATTCTCTTGACCTTTCAAGTTTCGAACGGGTAACTAGTGTATACGATTTTGGACCATTATTTTCAGTATGGGGCCTCTTGTTTGGGTCATGAACAGTTTACACCACCATGAAATGATATAAAGTTTTCTTGGATCCTTCTGAAAGTGCCGTAAATGAAGGTTGTCGTGCATTTCTTCATAGGATTCCATTCTTTTGTAATTTGAATCAATTATTGCTGGAATTTACCGGATTTGAGTATATCGGATGTTTATAATATAGATTAGGGTCTTGGGATTTATAATTAGGTCGTTCAGAGGTATTTAATTAATATGTCGACGCTTTTAAATCCTACCATACATCTTTGACTAGATCCGGGTTTATAACACTTTTGTCGTACATGACACGTGTCGTTATTTTATTGAACACGAATTTTCGAGGTGTTACATCCTCACCCCCTTAAAAGAAATCTCGACCTCGAGATTTACTGAAAATAAATGAGGGTACTTTTCTTTCATTGTGGACTCAACCTCCCATGTGTACTCGGGACCTCTACGGGCATCCCATTTTACCTTTACAATAGGCACATGCTTCCTTCGAAGCTTCTTAACCTGTCGATCCTCGACCGATACAGGTTTTCAACAAACTTTAAGCTCTCTTCTATGTGCACATCTGTATGTGGTATGACCAGTGATTCATCAGTGAAACTCTTCTTAAGATTGCAGATGTGGAATACATTGTGAATTCCACTGAGCTCTTCAGGCAAATTTAACTTATAAGCAACTGATCCGACACGTTCGATGACCTCGAATGGTCCTATGTATCTCGGGCTTAACTTACATTTCTTACCAAATCGCATCACTCCCTTCCAGGGTGATACTTTGAGTAACACTTTGTCACCTACCTCGAATTTCAGAGGTTTACGCTTTAGGTCTGCGTAGCTTTTCTGCCTATCCCTGGCAGCTTTCATGCGGTCACGAATCTGGACAATCTTGTCCGTCGTTTCAAAGACTATTTCTGGTCCTGACAGTTGGACATCTCCAACTTCCGCCCAACAAACAGGCGTTCTGCACTTTCTACCATATAATGCCTCAAAAGGCGCAGCCTTGATGCTGGTATGGTAGCTATTGTTATATGAGAACTCGATTAATGGCAGGTGGTTATCCCAACTACCACCTAAGTCAATCACACATGCACGAAGCATGTCTTCCAAGGTTTGGATTGCATGCTCACTCTGGCCGTTAGTCTGAGGATGGTAAGCCGTACTGAAATTTAAGCGCGTGCCCAAAGATTGTTGGAAACTTTTCCAAAAATGTGATGTGTATCTAGTATCTCTGTCAGAGATAATAGACACAGGTACACCATGTAAAGCTACAATCTTATCTACGTATAATTGGGCTAACATGTCAGAGCTATAGGCCTCCTTGATTGGTAGGAAATGTGCTGACTTAGTCAGTCTATCCACTATCACCCATATCTTATCATTTCCTTTCCTTGTTTTTGGCAACTTGGTGATGAAATCCATCGTCACCATTTCCCACTTCCACGTGGGAAGTTCAGGCTGTTGTAGCAAACCTGACGGCTTTTGATGTTCTTCTTTGACTTGCGCACACGTCAAGCATTTAGCTACATAGGCAGCTACAGACTTCTTCAAGCCTATCCACCAATAGTTTGCCTTTAGATCCTGGTACATCTTATCAGCTCCAGGATGAACGGAATATTTAGAACTATGGGCTTCTTAGAGGATAACATCCCGAAGTCCTCCATAAACTGGAACTTATATTCGTCCGTTTAATCTCAGGATTCCGTCCTTGCCCTGAGATAATTGCTCTTCAGTTACTCCTAGCCTTTCTGCAGGATAGTTAGCTTCTACGACAGCTTCCTTCTGTGCTGCTAACAACCTTTCATTCAGACTATTCTTTAATTCAATACTCTTGGCATTGATTCTTATGGGCTTCACCCTTTCCTTTCGACTTAAGGCATCGGCGACTACATTCGCCTTGCCAGGATGGTATCTTATTTCACAGTCGTAATCATTTAAGGTTTCCATCCAACGTCGTTGCCTCATGTTCAAATCCTTCTGGTTAAACAGGTGCTGGTGGCTCTTGTGATCAGAATAGATCACACACTTAGTTCCATATAAATAGTGCCTCCAAAGCTTTAGTGCAAATACAACGGCACCCAATTCCAAGTCATGGGTGGTGTAATTTTTTTCATGCACCTTTAATTGGCGTGAAGCATAGGCAATAACTTTGCCTTTCTGCATAAGCACACACCCCATCCCGGTGTGTGATGCATCACAATATACTACAAACTCTTCAATTCCATCAGGCAATGTCAACACAGGTGCATTGCTTAGCTTCTGTTTAAGGATATCAAAGGATTCTTGCTGCTTAGGCCCCCAGTCAAACTTGCTTTTCTTGCGGGTGAGTAAAGTCAAGGGTGCTGCAATTCTTGAGAAGTTTTCGATAAGTCGCCTATAGTATCCTGCTAAACCTAGGAAGCTACGAATCTCTGTAGGCGTCTTTGGCTCTTGCCAATTCATAACAGCTTCCACCTTAGCGGGATCCACTTGGATTCCACGCTCACTTACAACATGTCCAAGGAATTGGACTTCTCGAAGCCAAAATTCACACTTCGAAAATTTTGCGTAGAGCTTCTCATGATGTAGAAGTTTAAGAATACAGCGAAGGTGTTTCTCATGGTCAGCTTGGCTCTTCAAGTAGATGAAGATGTCGTCAATGAAGACGATGACAAATTTGTCCAAGTAGGGCTTGCAGACGCGATTCATGAGATCCATGAATGCGGCAGGTGCATTAGTGAGCCCAAAAGGCATCACTAGGAACTCGTAATGGCCATAACGAGTCCTAAATGCAGTCTTGTGTACATCTTCATCTTTAACCTTCAATTGATGATAGCCTGACCTCAGATCGATCTTGGAGAAGTAACTTGCCCCTTGAAGCTGATCGAACAGATCGTCGATTCTGGGCAATGGGTACCTATTCTTGATAGTGACCTTATTAAGCTCACGGTAATCGATGCACAGACGCATCGATCCATCCTTCTTCTTGACAAATAAGATTGGTGCTCCCCAAGGAGACGAACTAGGTCTAATGAAACCTTTGGCTAGCAATTCATCTAGTTGTGTTCTCAATTCCTTCATCTCTGTTGGTGCCAACCTATAAGGCACTCTAGCAATAGGTGCTGCTCCAGGGATGATGTCAATTCTGAATTCTACTTGTCTATCTGGTGGTAAACCAGGTAGTTCTTCAGGAAAAACTTCAGGGTATTCAGAAATGACGGGGATGTCTTCAATCTTAGGCTTCGGCTCATCAATCGTCACTTGTGCCATGTAGATGACACAACCCTTTTTCAAACACTTAGAGGCCTTGAGCATTGTCACTTGCTCAGGCAGTCCATACTGGGTATCTCCCTGAATAGTAAGTGATTCACCAGATGGAGTCTTGATCACCACTTACTTCTTATTGCAGACAATCTGGGCTTGGTTATGAGATAACCAGTCCATCCCTAAAACGATGTCAAAACCGGCTAACTTCAAAGGAAGTAGGGACAAAGGAAAAACATGGTTCTTAATGGATATGAAACATCCATCTAATATGGTTGAGGCGGTTTCTAAGGTGCCATCTGCTAACTCCACCTCATATTTCACACTTAAGGTTTTAACAGGTAAATTCAGCAATTTGCAAAACTTATTATCTACAAATGATTTATCAGCTCCTGAATCAAATAACACTCTCGCATAAACATCATTTATAAGGAAGGTACCTGTGATCACATTGTCGTCCTGCACAACTTCCTTCGCATCCATTTTGAAGACCCTAGCATTGGTCTTCTTTCCTTCATCAGCTTTCTTTGCATATTTTGGGCAATTTGTCTTAATGTGCCCTTTTTCGTTGCAATTGTAGCACGTTGCGTCCTTTAGTTTCTTGCACTCTAGGGTCTTATGTTTCGAAGATTTGCAAATCCCACATGGTCTCGGCTGAGACTGGGATTTCGACTCAAGTATGCACCTCCCAAAGTGGTGCTTCTGACAGATCTTACACTTGGGCTTATCTCCAGATTGGTGCCCATCCTTCTTCGAACCAGACCCCTTCTTGTGGTCATTGTTTCCCCTGTGCTTCTTATCTGACCTTCGTGAATTGTCATCTTCACGCTTCCTTTTCTCGGCATCCGTGTTCCTCAGCGATCTCTGCCTGACCGCGTCCAGTGTGAGGGACAAGGATATATCAGCTACAGATCTGAAAGTAGCTGGCCGAGAGGCTTTTACACTTGCCTTTATCTCTGGGGCTAAACCCCCAATGAAACGAGCTATTCTTTTGGGTTCCGGGGTCACCAGATAAGGAACCAACCTTGACATTGTATTAAAGCTCTTAAGGTAAGCTTGCCAATCCAGATTTTTCATTACCAATGACAGAAAATCCGACTCAATCTTTTCAACCTCATGCTGGGGACAGTAGTTGTCCCTAATGAGGGTAACAAATTGTTCCCATGCCATATTGTACAGTGGAACCTTTCCAGTAGCTTGAATCAACGATCTCCACCAGGCTAAGGCCTCACCTTTGAATGATTGAGACACAAACTTTACCACATCTCTATCAGCGCACCCGCTGATATCAATCACTGTGTACATCTCATCCAGCCATGTCATGCAATCTATAGCCCCTTTTTCCCTAGTGAAATCCCTGGGTTTGCATGACACAAAGTATTTGTAGGAGCAACCCTTATCACGGGGTCCTTGATTCAGCACGATCCTTTTAGATGGGACACTTCGCTGGTTTGAAGAGTGACGATCGTCATCGTCTTTATTGGGTTCTTCCTTCTTGGATGGTGGCTTGTTGTGAGCCTCAGATTGAGTCTTAGGCTTGGAATGGGGTACTGATTGGGCTTTGCTCCGAGTACCACTTGTTTCACTATACTGCCTATCCAAGGCTTTTGTAACAGCATTGTCGATTAATGCTTGGAGTTCAGCACCAGACACATTGAACCTGGTGGTGTCATTATTCTCCCTTGGCCGACTGTTAATTTCATCAGAGTCCGCCATGTATCTTGAACTGTTACATAAGATATCGACAATAATTTATTTGGGAGTTTATTATGGAATTGCCTTTTAGGGCAATTCATTAACCATGGTAAACATAGACCACATTTGGTTAATTTGCTACTCACATTTATTTAGGATTTTATTATAACCTATCCTAATTATAAAACAATAACAGTTATTATTAGCACAAAAGGCTTAGTCACAGGGACATTTTTTAAATCATAAGCCATGATTTCGGAGAATCAAGGCATTAAGGTTTGAACATAGTTCGTTACCTTTCTCTGACAGGGAGTCATAGACTACTACTGTCTTTTGTCTTATATGACAATGAGTATGGCTCGTAGGCACTATATTACCAATGTATGGTCAAAATATGATCATCTTAATTGATGATTTAAACCCATGATTTATAGATCATTAAGTTAGGTTAGGAAGCTTTTGAAGAATCCTTATATAAGAATGACGTGTGTGATTTTTAACGAATCACGTCTGCCAGGAGCGTTAACATGTTTTTAGATGTTAACAGGGATCCAAATCTTTTAAACAGGTCTTACCATCTTGGCCAAGTCTTATAATGACATGAAAGCTAGGTTATACCTTTGAGATTCTTATTTAATATGTAATAGGCAGATTAATTTAAAAAGGAATGATTCTGATTTATTTATTTCATGTAATATATTTATGCATATAATGGCTAAAATGAAATCTATAAACTTAACATTCCATTAACATTTAAAAGAGTACACATCGCCCTAAACGGGACTTTTAACAGAACAATTCACCCACGCAGGGGCCAAACTAAAATACAAGTCCACGCAGGGACCAAATACTAGAATAAATGTCCACGCAGGGACTAAATACACAGATAAATGTCCACGCAGGGACTTGATTGAAATGGGAAATACAACAATACATATGGGGATTTAATGATCCTTCTTCTTCTTCTTCCCTTTCAGCAAGCTTGCTAGGCCTTAGAGGAAACCCCTGTTGTTCCTGCGTTCTTCCTGGAACTCATGCTCCACCCGACTTAGTCTTTGGAGGATTTCCTCCTGTTCTGGTGGGCAAAATCGTGGTGGCTGCGACTGTTGCCGAATCGGTGGTCGAGCAGGTACTTGATATCCATGAGTTGGATATCCCACTCCCCAAGGAGCTCCATACGGTCCTTCCGGATGTAGGGCGTTGTAGTTCGCCGCGACCAGGTACGGGTCGGCTTCAGCATAGTTATATTGGGTATGAGCCGGCTGCTCAAACGGATTGTACGCCATTGAACCGGCGTATGCAGGAATCGGGTTATCAAAACCCATCGGTGGTGGCTGTGGTGCAACTGGTGCAGAACTCACCTCAGGAATTGAGTTTGAGGGCCCACCCATTTGTGGGTCCTCATGCAGTGGCGGATAGTGCCTGCCACTGGAGTGTCGAGGGGTGCTAAAGTGGAAATCCCCTGCTTGCGCAGACATACGTGCGCCTGTTCTCTTACGCCTTGGTGGTTCTGGAGGTGCTTGATGAACTGGCGGCGGTGGTGGCGGTGGCGTGACTGCCACGAATCGTGAATCCCCAGAGGGATCCTGCTGCTGCTGGTGAGGTGATGAATGGTGAGAAGGTGTGAAGTACCATTCATGTGGGTTAAACCTCGCTTGAAAACTGTCTGGACCACCGTAAGGTGATCCGTTGAAAGAAGATCCATCAGAGATCTCGATGGGATGGTTGGGGGTACCGCTTGCAGGTTCGACTGGATCCGTGTCCACGTCCATGTCCATTGCATTGTCTTCTGAGAAGTGGTCCTCTGGTCCCAATGGGTTAAAACCCACTGGTTCTTGGATATAATTTGACGGGTTGAACCGGCCCTGAAAGACAGGAGTAGGGTCGCCGAAGGAACGGTGTGAAGCAGATCGCTGCAACGGTAGGAAGGAATGGCGGGAGTCTTCGGGCTCATTTTCTGAATGTGGCCCAAAGGAATGGCGATAGGGAGGCGTTGAGCTGTGCGAGACAGATCGTTTGGCGGGCTCTGTGTAGGTCCTCCAGGCTCCTTGCGGATCGGCACTCACAGTAGTAGAAGGAGCTCGCCGGTGCGAAGGCCCGGCTTCGTGATTGTTGGGGGCGCTCATCGGCCCCTTTCCTCGTCCTCCTCTTCTCATTCTTGGTGGCATATTTCCTGTCAATATAAACAAAGATAACAACAAGAATATATATAAAATAAAAGACAAAGTTAAAAATTTAAAACAAATTTAGATTGTTCCTATGTTCTTTGTCTAGACTTGAAAATTTAGGAATGTGCAATTGTGTCATTGAGATTAAACACAAAAGGCTAGTGTTTAATTCACTCAATGTTGGCTCTGATACTAACCTGTCGCACCCTGATATTTCCACGTATTACCGGTGGGCCCAGTGGGGGAGTATCGTGACGTGGTTGGTAACATTACAATCAAACAACACAATATTTAAATGCACAGCGGAAGCAAATGAAAGATATATTTCAACCGAACATAATTGTAATATCAAGTATCACAAATAGTTGAAAATAATCCACAGGTGGATCAAAAATAAATAGGAAACATTGTTCAACAGTTTTGACATCCAAGCTTGCGAGACTTATTGTGGACGCTAGGAGAAAGCCAGCCTAGTTCGCATAGTACCTGCACTTAACCTTTTTTTGGGAAAATACGTCAGTTTACATTGGTAAATACTATCAACCGACTCATTTTGAAAAGTTTAATAAAATTGATTTGAATGCACGTGGCACAAACTTTTTATAACTTGGGATAATTATTTGAATATAATACTTGTAAAAGAATTACATGTTCCTTATGCGTTCAGTAGCCCGATCCGTAGACCGGGTTAAAGATCAATAGACACACCACATTATTTATTTATGCACTGATGGGTGTACGCCTACACCCCGTGCTCAGGTCGTGGCCATCTCGTAAGATGATGCCAAGGATATCCGGGACATGGTCATTAACCCCCCAAAGGCTTTAAGCAAACAAAACATTTCAAAACGGAGCATATCAATGATTTAACCTCTATTCGATTAAAGATTCAATGCTGGACCAAGGGGTATTTTATATACCGTACCCCAAGCCCGTATAAGGAAAAATAAGTTAAAAGTAGAGTAAATTACAAATTTTGTCCTTTATGTTTACACCGAATTGCAGGCGCTGTCCTTTAGCGCAAAAGTTTACGAGTTTTATCCTTAACGTTTCAAAATCTTGCATGTTATGTCCTTTAGACCAAACACAGTTAGATTTTTTGGTCAAATTTGGTCATGTGCCATGCACATGAGGGTATTGTTGTCATTTCATCTTCTCAAGGGCTATTATGTAAAGAATTTTTATTAATGGACTATTTTGTAACAAACTAAAAAATAAAAAGGGTATCTCATCTGAAATCTCTCTCTATCTCTCTCACCTGTTTCCTCTAATTTCTTTCAACAACACACAAGAACTCTAATTTTTTTATAATTCTTCACACTTTAATCGCTGCCTTCGAAATTATCAAGCCACATACAGCCATCGCTAAAAAAACTATCTTACTACAAATTTCAATTCAGCCGCTGCCATCTGTATGTTGATTTAAAACAACCTGCAACTCAATCTTTGTCTTCGTAAAACACAATATCAAACAACAGTTGATTCTTTCTTCACAAACAATTCACTATTGTCTTCCCATCTCAGGTCTGATTAATCACACTGAAACTCTAAAGAATATTCTTTTAAAACCCGCACACCTTCTCCGATAAGTATCAACTACAACAACAGATCTGAAACGATTCTTCCATCATCGAAACAATTACAACATTACAACCGATTCGCTTGAAGAAGATGAAATGTAATTCAGATTCGTTTTCTCGAAACAAGCATCAACTAGCAATTCCGGTTCACGGTGGTCCATGGCGGATTTGGCAGGTAAATTGGGGGAAATTAAAGTGGTTAGGGGCTTAGGGCTAAAATCTCTCTATCTGAAATCTCATCTCTATCTTTCTCATGTGGTTGTAGGAAACGGTTTGAAGGTGATGGTAGGTTTCCGGTGGTAGGTGGCCGATGGTGATGGTGGGTTGTTGTGAGTGGTGGTGGCAAGTGGTAGTGAGATGTGTGCAGAGGGTTTCTTTTTATCTATAGTTTACTTTTTCATTTTTTATAGAAATAGTCCCTGATGCGTGTGAAGTGTTATATATATTAGGTGTATATTTTAAGCCCCTTTAACACTTATTTTAGCCAAGTTTTAAATTTATAAAACACGATATTTTACTAACACTAAACACACATATGGGTAAGTGCACCCATCGTGAGCGTAGTATAGTGTTGGTATGATACCGAGGCCGTCCAAGGACACAAGACCTTTTAATACCGGTTTATCCTCAACGTCTAATCAAAATAAAAAGTTTAGAAAAAGGTTTTTAAACTAAGAAAAATAAAAACTAACTAAAATGCTGAAAAGTAAAAAAAAGAAAAACAGATAGACAAGATGAATCACTTGGTTCCGACTCGTATCTAGTGTAACCTTTGATTATTTCCGCACTTTTGCACATAATTAAGAGATTATCTTAGTTATTGTAGTAGGCCCCTCTTTTGAAGGTGACGTTACCCTCACCCCAGTAGTTTGAGTCAGCAAGGATACAATCCTAAAAGGGTGGATTATTGGAAGATAATGAATTAAGTTATTAATGCAATATTATGGTAGGCCCCTCTTTTGGAGGTGACGTTACCCTCGACTAAGTAGTCTGAGTCAGCAGGGATACAGTCCTAAATAGCCGGGCTATAGTATTAAAAGTAGTTAACTTATGAGGGGGTCAAAGAGTTTGGACCCCCGCCATCCAATACCGTGAAGCATTGAAGGAGGTCCTACTAAATTTGACCCAGGTCCATTGCAGGACCTCTAAACGCTGAACAATGGCAAGACCTTTACCAAACCGTTCCCTTAACCCCTGACCAGGTAGCCAACATACCTCCATATAGACCGTGGAGATATGAATGGTGAAAATCTTTTATTTTATATAGACAGTAAAATAATGCCAAGACACCACAGACAAACGATAAGGAAAGATCACCTTCAACATAAGTAACTAGTTATTAAAGTCATTAATACAAAACCAAATAAAAAGTGCAAAAGATTAGAAATAAAAAGTATTATACTAGACACTTTGTCTTCACCAAGTGATGTAAGAGACTTAGGCAAACATGGCCTTGATTGTCAAGAACTCTTACGATCAATCTTGGATCCCGAGACGACTCACACACTCTACGATGGACAATGGATGATGGTGGTGGATGATGGTGTTATGGTGGTGGTGGGTGAAGTGTGAGAGAGGTGGTGTGCCAAGGGATGGTTTGAGCTTGAGCCAAGCACTCCTATTTATAGGCTGAACAGAAGCTCGGGCACGGCCCCGTGTCCAGTGGGCACGGCCCCGTGTCCACATCCTCTCTTTCTTCATTAAATGCAGCTTTGTCTTATTAGTTGACCACGCCCCCGTGTCCGCTGAGCACGACCCCGTGTGCAGAAGAATATTTGTACTATGAAGATTTGTCTGGATTGTGCGAATCTTATAGTTGACCACGGCCCCGTGTCCGCTGAGCACGGCCCCGTGGTGGGCAATAGAAGCTTCTACCACTTTGTCTTTTCTGCTGACACTTGGGCACGCCCCCGTGCTGGCTGAGCACGGGGCGTGTTCAGGCCTCTGATCTCTTGTTTTGCTTGGGAAGATGCTGTTGTGGGGTCGGGCACGCCATGTCTTGCTCCTTTTCTTGTATTTATGTTAGATTTTGGTGTCTTTTTGCTTCTTTTGTTAATTTGAGCTCATTTAATCCTGAAAATACAAAAGGAAGACAAAAGCACACTTTTCCAACATTAGTACTAAAAAGGGTTAGTTTTATGCCTCATTTGATGAAATTTATATGTTAATATTTGAACACATCAGTCCCTCAATAAAAATTCTTTACACAATAGCCCTTAAGAGGGTGAAATGACAACAATACCCTCATGTGTAAGGCACATGACTAGATTTAACTAAAAAATCTAACTGGGTTTGGACTAAATGACATAACATGCAAGATTTTGAAACGTTAAGGACAAAACTCGTAAACTTTTGCGCTAAAGGACAACGCCTGCAATTTGGCGTAAACATAAAGGACAAAACTTGTAATTTACTCTTAAAAGTATTTACCTTTGCAAGTATAAATCACAAATAGAAAATGCGGGTAGCTTTTACCGGGTCTCCTATTCTGGAACAAAGGTTTATAATAACCTATTAGAATCCTAACGGGTCTTTAATTAAGCCTAAACTTAGACCGGTTAGTTTTAACAAAGATACGGTTCGAACGCACGATTAAGCGAAGACCGGAATAGAATGTGATTTAGCCCCGACAAGTTTGAAGACTTGTATAATATGGGTAATCTAACCACGTTCTAGATTTTGAGATAACAACGATAAGGTTTGACCCATTTCGGCTAATTTATGCAAACTAGTTACATAAACCGAACCGAACGCGCCATAAGCGTAACGGGTAACCATGAGAGTCATAAACAGGTTTACTAAGTTAATATGCCTTAAATATGTTGTGATATCAGTAGGATATCTTCCATTATGCCCAAAACGAGTTTAATCTCAATTTAAGCCCCGTAGGGGTATTTTGGTCATTTTAAAGATTATAAAAGAGGTTATTTTATAATTCTGAGATTCGGGTCTGAATACATCAGTAAAATAACTTATTTTAATAGGTCATATCAGTTGTGATAAGTCTTGTATGACAAAAATGGTTTTAAACATAAACTATGTGTTTAATACGCTTAAAAAGCCATTTTAAGCGATTTCCGGGTTATACCGGAAATCTGAGTTTTCTGGATAGGTTATAAAGTTCAAAATACTTCATTTATTAAATAAAATCAGTAGCAACTGGATTGGCGTCAAAATACTTTGTAGAACTCATTTTATAACCAAAAAGGGTATATTCGGTATTTACCTAATTAATGCCATAACCTTAGGTTATGAGCAGGTTAAAAATAATTAAAAATATTTTAAAATCCCAAAATATTATATTACATCAGTGGGTAAAAGTTTTGGTGTCAAAAATTGGGTTTAGATAGGCTTTATGCTAATGACGCCGTTTAATTACAAAAAGGCGTTCTAATTACGCTAATGAGCATAACTCCTAATCTAGACCTCCAACTGATGTGAAAATTTTGGGACATGTTTATAAATCAGTAACAAAATTATTGTCCTTTCACATATCCAAAATTCTCGTTTTATGGTCAAAAGGGCATATTGGTCAACATTAGGCATTTAACAGAAACGTGTAAACGAATCGAGCAATCAACGGACCAAACACAGAGGGTTATTCCAACATGTAACTTGGTCCTAATGAAGCTCTAAGGCATTTCTAAATCATGCTAAATCGGGTCAGAACTGAAGTCAAAGCAAAAGGCAAAGTTTTGCGACTTTCGGTTCCGAACCGGGTCTAAACAGAAAATTGTCGGGTCGGACATGCTTAGACATGTTCTTATACTTATCACCAAGTTATATGAGTGATAAAATAGGTTACGTGCCTTCTACATTGCTAATTACATGTTAATTCGCAAATTATAGTTCTGTTGACTTTTTAATACAAACTTTGACCCGACATTTGACCTAGTTAGAGTGGGAATCAGAGGGTGCCCTTTTAAGGGTTTAATGACCACATGATTACCAACTTATAACAACTTTCAATTTGACTAATCACTGGACCATTAATGATTAATCGCTAAGTCAAACGTTAATTAAGACGGTTTGACTTTTAAGCTAATAACTAAGCAAAAATCGATTAAGGAAGGTCAAGGGTACTTACCAAAGTCTAATGCACGACTAGGGATGACTTGGGTCTGCTCTTATGCTCCAGAAAGCTCCACAAATGCAGATGGAAGGTATGATCAAATGGTTGCAACATGAGGGCCTTTTATAGTGCTTTTGATCTCATTAGATCATGACAACAAGTGCTACAACTGATCATGGATCAGCCACAAGTGTCCCTAGTGCCTAGGAACTGTTAGGGGTCGCCCATGGATGTGAAAATATCTTTCTAAGGCGGTTACATGCTCAAAACAGGAAATGTCCCGTTTTTCTGTTACTGGGCAAGCCTTACGGACCGTAAGGGTTGACCTTTACGGTCCGTAAGCCCTTTATCAGGGGCACAAATTATCTTGACCTTTCAAGTTTCGAACGGGTAACTAGTGTATACGATTTTGGACCATTATTTTCAGTATGGGGCCTCTTGTTTGGGTCATGAACAGTTTACACCACCATGAAATGATATAAAGTTTTCTTGGATCCTTTTGAAAGTGCCGTAAATGAAGGTTGTCGTGCATTTCTTCGTAGGATTCCATTTTTTTGTAATTTGAATCAATCATTGCTGGCATTTACCGGATTTGAGTATATCGGATGTTTATAATATAGATTAGGGTCTTGGGATTTATAATTAGGTCGTTCAGAGGTATTTAATTAACATGTCGACGCTTTTAAATCCTACCATACATCTTTGACTAGATCCGGGTTTATAACACTTTTGTCGTACATGACACGTGTCGTTATTTTATTGAACATGAATTTTCGAGGTGTTACAATTGACAAATTCTTTTTCCTCACTCTTCTTTTCTTTCTTTGCTCATCCAAACATTCTTGCCAATCTGGTTTCGACCTAAAACTCACAGCTAGGTTAGCCTTTCTTTCTTTATCGGGCCCTATTGGGCTTTTCTTTTTACTATTCTTTTGAACTTTTCATTTGGTTCCGAATTTTCTTCAACAGATGCTCGACTATTGATTTTCACATACGGTTCTAAATGTACAAATTTGTTAGTTGTATCATTCCTTTCATACGTTACTAGATCGTTTCTCTCGTCATCATGATTAGTAGCAGATTTCTTGCTAAGTTGCTGCTAAGTGATCTTTATAAATTCTTTATCTTCAAGGTTGTTTAAGTCAGGAAAATATACTTGAAGGTTCACCGTCTTCTCTTCTTTTTCCAAAGCAATTTTTTTCTTTTTCTTTATTTAGTCTTTCCTTCTCTTCACTTAGCAAAACAACTTGCAAAGCTTCTTCTTTCTCTATAGCTTCCTTAGTTTCTTTCTTACGTGCTTGTTCTTCTTGAACAATCGACTCTAATATTTCTTTCTCAGCGATCTCATCTAGCCTTTCTTTCTCAGCGGCTTCTTGAGCTTCTTTTTCCTGTTCTTCCTTTCGTACATGCTCAATTCCAAGATGCTAAATCTTCAAAGCACGCCATACTTCCTTTGCATTCATGAGTATGCCAAATTGTACCAAGATGTCGTCGGGTAGAGTTTAACATATGTAACCTAATGCGGTGTACGTCTTCCTTTCATCTACAGCTATGCCTACTGTCGATTCAATAACATCCCAAAAGCCATAGTCTTTCAGGAATCCTTCCATCTTGATCGACCATACTTGGTAGTTTGATTTCGTCAATACTGGAAGTTCCCCCATCATCATCGTGACATTTCAATCTTCAGTTTCTTTTTCAGTTTGTTATTTTTCATTTAGAATTGATTCCCAATCTTAAAACTAATCTCTAACAAATAACCAACCATCACAAACTTATATTCGGTGGCTACTTAAAAATACTCCACATACTCGTCGAATTCCGCCGTCCAAATAAACTCCTGTTTAACAAATAAACTTATTTCTCTTATCTTTTCCTTGATCAACTCAAATTGGCCATAACATGCTCTTGCTTATTTAATTTTATTTCTTTCCGTCGTAATCCAAAGAAACAAATTCTTTGTTGAACTCCAAAGCACCAAAACGATCAAAGAACAAAAATAGACATATGCTTTCTTACGTAACCACAAAAAATAATAATATTTTTTCCTATGTTTTCTTTCTTGAACAACGCAATAAAAAAACCTACTTGTTTCCTTTGCTTGTTGTTAGGGCTGTAAACGGACAGAACGAACACGAACTTGTTCGTGTTCGTTTGTTAAGAAATATATGTGTTCGCGAACTGTTCACGAACACTTATCGAACCAGATTTTATGTTCGTGTTCGTTTGTTAAGGAAATGAACTTGTTCGTTTTCGTTTGTGTTTGTTTGTTAATTTTAGGTAACGAAAGTTGACGAACACAAATAAGCACAAACTAATGTTCATGAACACAAATGGAAACAAACGAACACAAACAATCGTTCATGAACAGGATATATAATACACTGACACTTATTCGATATTTAATTTGTCAGAATTTTAAAGTATTTAAATAAATATAAAAACTAAAAACACTAATAAACTATCGAACACAAACGAACATGTTACCGAACGTTCACGAACATAAACGAACGAACACAACCTATGTTCATGTTTGTTCATTTAACTAAACGAACACAATTTCTTGATCGTGCTCGTTTGTTTAATAAACGAATAAACACAAACGAACTTCCCGCCGAACGGTTCACGAACTGTTTTCCGAACGTTTGGTTCGTTTACAGCCCTACTTTTTGTGCCCCATTCATAGAGGAAACCTTTCCTTTACTTCTATTTTTTTAATCGTCAAACTTAAATAGATAGAAGGCAAAAAGGGTAATTACACGACTTTTTAAATCTCAAACCTAAACGAACGGGATAATCTTTAACCCAATGAAGAGCAGACAAAAACAATCTCTTTGAATGGCGAGCAATCCAAGAATAGGAAAAGACTTTCTGATCAAACGCAACTAACCAGAAAAACACCGCCAAGGCAACAAATAATCGAACCTTTTCTACGAAACACTTCTTCAGTGCAAACCTTGTGTACAATGAGTCAAAGCTCTGATACCAATTGTTGGCCTAGACGGTTCAAACACTCGTATCAAACACGAACACGGGATAATTGAGGGGACAAACCCACGACTCTTTCTATTCAATCAACGAACACAACGAAGTTACAAGGAAAATGGACAAATAAAAACAATAACCTAGACCCCTATTTATAGTATTACCAAACTTGCTGACAATTAAATATTAAATATTTCCTAAACCAATTACAATATAATTACCTAAAATAAATCAAACTTTAATTAAAACTAATTATATCAGTCTTCACTTGAGCCTTTTAACTTTCAACTCATATGAGTTTTAGGATTAACTTTCAACAATAACATGCACAATTCTTTTAACACAATAACAAAATACACTAAACTCCTAAAATAATAAACTAATACAAAGAGGTAATACCCTCTAAAAAGTTCTTAGCTTAATCCTTATATATTATACTTTGTTTTGAATAAACTAATACAAGTCTAAGACCTTATACACTTATATATTTTATATACTTTCGTTTGAAAGAAAAAAAAAAGAAGTTGATTTCACCACCAATGTAATACCACCACTTGTGACACATGCATTATGCATCATCAACATCTACACTACTTTCTCTTTTGCCACGTGTATATATCATATCCTTATATATGACACATAATGAACTAGTGGCGTATTAAAACTAAAATAAAAAAATCAACTTATGAATAATTATTAATAGTTAATAGTGTTAAAAAAATGTTACATCAACACAAACAACATGACCACCTCCACCTCCAACCATGGATCAAACTTCCACCATTGGATTTTCTTACAACAAGCCGATCTCGAGGAGCTCATGAACGTCCTAACCACAGTCTCGGAAGCCGACATCGAACTGCTCCATCGTGTCAGTCAGAAAACCATCCAACACCTCAGTGACTACCAGCAAACAAGGTCGGTTCACCACGGTGGTGACGCGCTATCGATCTACACACCGTCATCGTTCGAAAACTCATTGTTTTGGATTGGTGGACTCAAGCCTTCCATCTATATCCGTCTTGTGTACTCCATTGCAGGAATTGATTCTAAAAAGCTCGAATTCGAACTCTCGAAACTGCTTATTATTGGCGACAGAATTGGGAGCAAAAGGGTTATGGAATGTAATGACATGCAAGTGAAGTTAATAGAAGCTCTGCATGTAGAAACGGTTAAAAGTGAAGACAAGATTTCTTCCAGGATGGCTAACTTGCAGGAATGTGTGGTGATTGAGCCGCTAATGATCGGTTATTCGGACGGCGTGGATCGGGCTCTGGAGGCTCACAGGGTGGCGTTCAATGAGGTTGTGATGGATGCTGATGAACTTAGAGTTAAGGTGTTGAAGGAACTTGTTGATCATATTTTGACACCACTTCAAGGGGTTCATCTTCTTGTTGCATCAACTAGACTTCATCTCTCCATTCATGAGTGGGGTAAAAGATAGAAATAAAATATGAATACTTTTATGTTTTTTTTGTATGATAAGGTTTTAATTATCGAATGACTAACATTAGTGTTTTTTATGTCGAATGACTAACATTAGTGTGCTTTATGTTGATTATCATGTTGTGTTTTATATTTATAGTTTTATGGTGGCGTGTCCAAAGTTTTTATGAACTTTGGATATTGTGTTTTATGATTCTCCACTCTTTTATGTGTGAGTTTTGAGTGTGATTTATGGCTAAAATTGTGATATTATACTACTAAGTAGAAAAAATGACCCAGAACCCTACCATATATATTCCTAACCCAAGTTTTAACATTTAAATACCCAACTTTCGACTTGAAGTTTTACATGTAATATTTGAATAGGTGAAACTGACCTTTTAAAATAAAGAGAAGCAAAGTAGTAATTTACCAAAATTGAATTAATAATAGTGTATGCGTCATTCCAAATATGATTTACCTCCTAATACCATTCATTAAATCAGAATAAAAAGTAATGCTTGCTAGCCGATACCTTAGCGTCACAGGGTTACATAAGCATGAAAGGTATCTACATACATTCACTCTAAGAAAGGTATCTACACTCACTCTAAGAAAGAGGTTATAGTGGTGTATTATAAATGTGAAATTAAAGGGAGTTAATATAATTTATTTCGATTTGTTAGAAAGAAAAACACTTGACATTAACGCCCCTTTCTCCATGACCATGTATACGCGGATACCCCACGAGCAAGGGCTGAAGTACACACGCTCACTCATGCAAGGGGTTTAATTATGGCTCAATCTATTTGGAGACTTTGATTGTCTATTTGGACACCTTTAATTTCTACTAGACTCTTAACACAAAAGTCAAATCTACAGATGTTAGTTCTTGTCTGAGGGCTGGACCTATACAGGTCGCATAGACCCATTGTATAAGTCTATGCTAGTCGTATTGACTGTTTTTTTTTTTTATAATTTTGTATACAATAATCTATAGTTTAAACAAAGTTTACTAAAACAATTATTTATTTTTGAAATTAAAAACATTCTTAGAAATTTATCGTGTAGTATAGGTTTGATACATGTATCGTATAGGTATAGGTATAGGTAGAGATATAGTATACTACAGTATAGGTGTAGTATAGGTCTCGTGTAGGCCTATATGTAACGTTCTGTATTTTCCATTTTTTCTCCATTTTATTGTAATTCGTATTCCAATTCCAATCCATTGTAATTCAAGTCCTGATTATAATGGAAATCATGTTTTGTATTATTTTTGTTTAATCATACTTACACAATATGTAAACAATCACGAAATACACATTTTAATTTATAACCGAGCCATACATCGTGATTATATATTTTTTTGGAACATTATTCATATGTGTTTTATTGTTATACATGCTTGCATACACTTAAATATAAAAAAACATGCTTAATTATGAGTTTCTAGCATAAAATAATAGAATTATCAAACTCTTGGTTAAACTACAAATTCTGGAAAGTTTCGTAAATTCTGTAGGTGCCGCACGACCATGTAACTGATGCACATGACCATGCGTACTGTGATCTGCATGACCATGCTTACTGTGATCTACATGACCGTGCACCTGATGCGCACGACCATGCGTGCCGTGATCCGCATGACCGTGCAAAATCACAAGGTCTGGCAGCATGTTTTCAAAACTCGCGAATTTTGAACGTTCCCTCCTTTCAATTCCCAACCACCTTCATTTAACACCTAACCACTTGACCCCATTATAAATACAACACCCCTATACACCTCCTAAACACTTTCAACACTTTCTAATCACTTCCAAACTCTCTCAATCTTCAAGTTTTTGCAACTTTGGGTAGATTGTTCAAGCTTCAAAACAGTGAGATTTGAGCTTGTTCTTGCACGTTTTCTTCCTTCTCCTTCCTTGGATAATCTCTAGGAATATTGTAACACCCCGAAAATGGGTTTGGTAAACAAACGACGTTAATACTAATGAAACGAGTGAAATACCGTAAGTGGTAAAAATTAAGCCGGTAAATATTATGATTTAAATAAATAAACCTAATATTAAATAAAAGGAGAATGAATACTTTGAGAAAACAAGTTTATAAGAGGCCCGAGTTAACGAGACTTAAAATAAAACGGGTTATAACCTCCTCGAACCCACTAAGTTAACTAAAAATATTTAACTTAGTAAATAATATGTTAATAATTAATATGAATCAAGAATTTTGGCCCTTTTTATAACAAATGGAACATGAGGGACTATTATGGCCAAATAGGTAGACTAGTTTTATGAAAACTAGTGATAAAACACAACACACATACTAAGTGTGTGTGTGTGTGCGTGAACGACCAGGAGCAAGAAAACAAGGGGTGCAAACCCTAGTTCATGAAGATCTTCAAATTGAAAGGCTAATTGAATCCCAAATTCGGGTTCGAGTGTATATTAACGATCACCTAGTCATGGGGATCATAAGGTATGCCATAAAACCTAGATTGGTTAAAGTTGAAAATTTAGACAAGTAGGTTACTTGCAAATAGATTATTGGATTATGATCCAAAGTCGAAATTGAATGCTTATGTATGCTTAATTTTGTTAGTTATGATGAAATTATGAAGTACTTGATGTATGGTTACTTTTAAGTGATTAACAAGTAAACTAGGAAGTGGGTTTTGACTAAATGGAGAAGATGATGATATACATGTGCTTAAAATCATCATAATTGATAGTTGAAGCGAGATACTTGAACAATTTATAGGTTCGAGTGAATGCTCATACATGACTTGAAATGGGTTTTGTATGTTATGATGAAATTGGTAATTATGTTCATGTAAATAGGTGTATGAAATCATGTTATCTACTAGTTAATATGTAGAACTTGATTATATTAGGTGTTCGGACGAATGCTAGTGATATGATGAAACGGGTTTCACTTATAGATGAGAACCCTTAGTTCTGCGAAATGAATGAATATGTTAGCTTTGATAATCGCTTGAACTAGTTGAAGTGTTTGAAATATAATGAACTTGGTTAGAATATTAGTTAGAACAGTGGCTTAAAATAACGCCTACCGGGTAATTAAGGAATGCCTAAACTAGTTGATGAACTTGATTGTGCATTTCATATACTAATGGGCATTTGACTTTTAAAAAGTCAAACTGACCTATAATACGATGAATGATAATTTTGATATAAAATGCGTAAGGTGGAATAATCGTATTAAATTATGATTAATCTAACCATCTTGTGAATGATGAATGATAGTTTGACGCTTAACAAGCTAGGTGAAAGCTTGGGGAGGAAGCGGGTCAAACGAATCAAGTATAAAAAGAAAAAGCGTAGTTTAGATGCGAGGTAAGTAAAGCTTACGCCCCCTTTTAATTTCAAAATACTTACTTGTGAGTATTGAATATGAGTTATATTAAGTAATTGAAATATGATGTTCCGGCACGATATAATGCGAGTCGGAACAAGTGAGAATGGTAAGAAACCATAAATTATGGTAAAAAGGGTAAAAACGGTAAACTAGTCCGGTGATGATGAACAAATAAGGAATTTTGAACATTACGTTATGGTGTGAACCGTCATGGGTAAAAGTGGTCAAATAGTAATCCGGACACGAGTTGACGGATAGATAAAAAGATTTGAAAAGACACTATTTCGTGTAAGTCATAACGGGTCAAACAATTTAAGAAATGTCTTTTAAGTAATAAGAACTCACGGTACAAACCGCAATAGGTTCAAGGGGCGAGATGGTATCAAAATACCATCTTATGATGATAAATAGTCATTTCGACTAAACGGGTCAAATGGTGTGTTAGCACCATTTGACAATAATAACTGACGATCGCTTGTTGAGTTTTGTGATCACATGGAAGTAATATATGGTTCGCGATGCTATTAATTAGTAATTAATAGTGAAAGGTATTTTAGACGGGTCAATGCTATGACCCGAGCCAGGTACGCGTAAATGAAATTATAGTTAAACGTGTGATTTTGGTCAAATGTCTTCTTGAATGTCCTTCGTCGTAAAAGAAAGGCTAAAGTTGACCAAAACGCCCGTGATCGAAAAATCAAGCAAACGAACCTTACGGGTTGTTTAGAAATAAGCATTTTGATCAAGTAAATCATTAGGATAAGTATAAAAACGAAAGGCATAATCCTTGTGAGTCAAATGCCTTAAAATGCGTTTTGTCGTAAAAAGACAAACCGAGAGATAGAACTCGGAATAAATGGTATACCACATTAAATCCACCACAATAATAGTGGTGGTGGAAGACCATTCGATAAGTGATGTGAAAACATGATGCTAGAAATGAATGGGCGTGATTTATGCTTAAAAAGTGCTTAAAATACCCTTAACGGGTCAAAATAAGCATATAAGCAAAAACGAGTTAAGAATGCACAAAAACCCGTGATTTGAACCTTGTATGAAAGGAAACATTTAAAAATGATGTTCATGAGAATTTAGAGGTAACAAACATGTTTGTTTGATAAAATAATGAACGGGTCAAAAGCTTTGTCAAAAAGTATAATAATTAAATTTAAGCCGAGGGCTTAAAACCTAGAAAATTGTTAATCCGGATGTCGGATTTTAACTCCATGTGATGGCGAATCAATTTACGATCATGTAGGAAGAAACGGGTCGTAAAATGGATCAATATTGAGCAAGTTATGTCAGTTTTCGTAAAAATATTATTGCTGGAAAATGCATGTTTTTAAACAAAACTGGCTGGAAAAGTGCACTCCTCGCGCCACGCGACGTAGGAGACACATCCTGGCGCGACACGCGACAGGTTGTCGCGCCCCGCGAGAGCCGGGGAAGGCTCTGTGGCGCCCCGCGAGGGGCCCTGTTACTAGCAAAAATTTTGTTTCTTGTTCGTTTTGATATTCGGACTTAATTTAAACACGTTATAAGCTCGTATGACTAATCATTTCATGGTTTATGAAATGTAGGAATATCTTGGGATGCCGGATGACGATCAAACTCAATGAAGAACCGAACTCGATCAAGATACAAGCTTTCACACTATGTTTCATCGTCATTTTTAAACGACGAACTCATTTACATTATGTTGTATTGTTTTTAATCCGAAAATGTTTTAATAAACCCGTATTTTTTAAATGTATGTGTAATCTTAATTACACAATTATGGTCGAAACCTATACGAAAACTGTTAAATAGTAGTAATGGTCTTACAAGTTGGTAATTAGAGCTCAAGGTTAAAGAGCAAAGTGTTCGGTTCGAGACTTAATCGCATAATCCGGTAAGTTATATGTATATTAACGGTTTAGCATGTGAAAATGTTGTAAACAACACATAGAGTTTTTGTGTAATACACGTTACCCCAATTAAATGATCGATATAGTTAACGAAATTACGTGCGTTGACACATATAGTAGAAAGCCTCGTATTATAATACGGGCGTTTACTGATGTTGACATTACTAATTTTTGTAAATGTTTTAGCTGAAGGACACTCACATCAGAAGATGGTGAGAGTTTAACAAATTACGGATATGACGGAAGAACGGTCCGAAGTATGACAAGCAGAGCATGCTCACCAAGGACCTAAATCGCGTAACAATCGCGAATGTAACACTCTACTCGTTTTCATAATATTTTATTATAAACAAAGCCTTAGTAAACCAAAACCTTGATTTTTATATTAAACATAAGGAAATTTTAACCAAGTTAACATTCTAGATAAGTACTACTAGTTTAACAACCCCAAAACAAGTATTTAAGTGTTAACTACATAGACATTGTTTTAAACATATTTAAGTAATCGCGGAAGCTTCAAAAGTTCATGCTCGGTTCTTCAAACATGCTTGATCACCATCCGGAATGTCCCCAATATCACCTAAGGTCAAAACCACATCAAATGTTAGTTTTGATAATGTTAGAATGGGTATAAACAAGTCCCATGGGTCAAAACATCAAAAATTAAGCAATTTTCGGAATCAGGGGGCTAGACGCTACGTCTAGGGGCTAGACGCTACGTCTAGGGGCTAGACGCTACACCTAGCCCCTTTTTTGACAGCAAGTTGCTGAAAATGTTGCTGCACATTCCCAGCTATCATTTTACCAAAATCCTAACTTAAGAACTTCATAACTTTCATTCTACTTGTCCGTTTTACGTAATTCTTTTTCCCACGTGTCCGTAATTTAAATACGGGCCCGTTTATTATCATTATTTGCATAAAAATCTCCTTTATAGGCTGATTGCCTAAAAATCCCCTTTTTATTTATTTGACCCGTTTGGTTATATGTCAAACCTTACATAATTCATTGTTAATGGTTTCTAAACAAAATACCCCCTTCCCCGGGCTTGTTAACATTGGCGTTTCATTACCCTTCCCAAGATTTACGCACACGGTATGTCGTGCTTGTTAAGAACGATTTCAACCATGAACGTTATTACTAACCAACAAATTATGATTATTTTCTTTTGACCCATGTCATGGGTTCTTTTAAGTAAAGCTACGCTCTTGGCGCGTCCGTTCAATGGACTATGCTTTCATAATTCAAAATCAACTAGTGACTATCAAATCACTTCAACACTACCATTTTATCCATTATTTGACCCGTTTGGTTGTCTATGGAAACCACCACTTCACGACACACCAAACTTATCTTAACCAATATTTGACCTGTTTGTTTATCTAGTGAACTTCGTCACTTCTACTAAATACCCAAATTCATATATTATGCTAAATTCAAGGTCTACTAATAAAATACATAAACAAACATAACGTAACGAAACCGTAGTTACGTACCTTTAGAGCTTTTCCTTCAAGCGCATGTCCGTTCCGACTTGTCCGCTTGAGGATTCAATTCCCTTGCCTATAGAGTTCAACCAACGATTTATTTAGAACTCTTATTATATCATACTACGCATAATTCGTCTTAACATTGCAATATGCGTTTTTGTTCAAAATCAATGTTTAACTTTCTTTTAGGCATTTCAACAAACACCTAAAAGGCATAACCCTTACAAAATCAATAATCAAGTTTCAAAACTATTCATTTAGCCACTTTTAACATCTTCCATGAGTTTATATGTCTTTTTTTCACAATCAACATCCTAGCCTTACTTTATGGAGCTCAAATACACTAGATTAACAATTATAATCTTAGTGTTTATCTTATTTCTACAAAACCCATTAAACACCCATGTTGGTGATTATGAATTTCATAATGATGAACACAATTCAACAAACTAAAGGCTAGGGTTTACTCCTAGACATGATTTCACCCCAATTTCATCTAAACACCGAGCATGCAATCCCAAATTTCGATTTCATATGTTTAAGCAAGAATTCAAGATGTAACTAGAAGATGAAATTCGACATACCTAGTGATCCCTTCACTCGGGTGGTCACTAATGTGAGCTCGGTTTTCGATTTAGACTTGAATTTCCTTCTTGATTTGGTCAATTTTGCAAAACTAGGGTTTGAGCTTGAGAGCTCTTCTTGGCTCTGTGGTTTATACGACCAGAACACACACAATGGTGTGTGTTTTGGTGTTTTGGTTTTTAATAAATAAAATTCATTTTTCATTTTACCCACTTTAGTCCCTTAACTTTACTCATGTTTTATAAGAGGTGTTTTAACCATGTTTGTTCTATTATGTCAAGACACTAACCAACTAGGTTATTTATTTCCTAGTTATCTTATCTTGACTATCACCGTCATTTAATTTATAATATAGATCTATATTTTTGGGGTGTTACAAGTCCACCCCCCTTAAAAAGGGTTTCGTCCCCGAAACCTTCCTTAAGTAGTCCTTTTTATTTGGACTAAACTATCTTAGTTTCGTTTTTCAAGACAATTTTTCTTTCCTGGCACAACGTGTTCATTCGTATTGTCATTTGCATCTTTTAGGCATATGTCCTCATGGACCGTAACCCCCCTTTCTCTTTTTTTTCTTATCTTTGTCGCCTATTTGACCGAGTCGTCTTTTGACCATCCGATCACTGAGTCCGTCAGCATACTTACTTCACGCTAGTCTTACATTGACAAGCACCTTACATAGGTCACAGCATTACTTTGACCATAATTTGTTTTATCGCCTTGACTGATTAGTCACCATTTTACCTCATACCTCGTCATTCGGGTATACTATATTGCCGTCATCGGCCTTTTGCATGCTTATACTTTCATATCTAATAACTCATATTACAACGTGGTTGTATTATATATCACTTTTTATGTATGTGGTCACATCACATCACGTCATGTTTATGTTTATGTCAGCTTTTCATTATTATGAATCTTTCTTTTGAACGCATCGTCTTACACCTATCGGCGTTAAGACCTATACCCTTTAGTATTAACCATTTTCTAATTTCCCTCATAATATTTATATTTGTTAGAACGTCGTTTCTTACTAAAACTAAATTTTAGTTTAATGTTTTTCTCTCTAACACATGTCAATTAATCATATCGAGAACTTGACGACAAGAATTATCCTTTTCCGTTATTATTTTACGCGGGGAATCATAACTGGTCCCCACGCTTTACATTATCGACCCGTAGGTTCCTTCACTTAGCCTCGTAGGCTATTTTTATTAGATCTTCACCTTTTTAGGGTGAGACCCTATAGTTTATTTCCTTGTGTTTGGGACCCGATGTCATTTTGGTCCCGTAGACCTTTGCATTGTTTATAACCTGAAGGTTATGGTGATCACGTAGATCATCTTCTACTCATGTTTTCATTTAATTGCATATGGCGTAGTCTAAGATCACGTATACATATGGCGTCTAGGCACCCCCGTTTTATATTTAGAACAATAAATTTTCTCTTTTGAAGTTCATTCGACCTTGACCGTAGTCTAAAGCTACACTCATTTCCTTTCGGATTACCTTTCCGACTCTATGACTTATTACGTCATTTTCGCGTCAGTTTATCTCACTCATACCGTTATTTGATTTACGCCCCTATTTCCTTTCAACTCGTTACCCGCGTTCTTTATCTTAATGTTTTTAACACTTCGGTTTCATTGGTTTTACATTTTCCTTCCCATACACTTTTACCACCCATCGCATAGATTCAGTAATATTTCGCACTCGAATCGAATAAAATTTGTGTTAAAATTAAATTCACAAGAAACATACCCGAAATGACATCAGGTTCTATCTTTACTTCGGTTGCGGTTAATTGGAAGGATCTGGCCCTTGCCTTTTGTGCCTCCATCTGCACATCCTTCTCATTCCTTTTCCCGTCCAATTCCGGGCACTCCGACCTTTTGTGGCCTGGCTAATAGCACTTATTGCACACCGAAACTTTCCCGGGACTTAGCGCGGCCGTATGTCCTGTCTTTCCGCATATGGGGCATGATTTGTCTTTAAAGCGGCATTCGCCCTTGTGCCCCTTTCCACAAACTTTGCAACTCGGTGTTCCACCCTTCGCATCTGTCTCCTTTACTGTCTCAGTTGTTCGAGCCTTCTTTATAGGGCTCGAGTTGACATCCATCGCCCTTCGTTCGCCTCGTTCAATTTGCTTCTTGAGTTCAATTTCTCTTTCCCGAGCCGTATTTATGATCTCGGTGAGCGTCTCATACTTGGAAGGAGTCATAAACTCCCGATATTCTGCACTTAACATATTATAATAATAATATATTTTCTTCTCCTCGGTAGTCACTAGCTCATCGCAGAATCTCAGCTTATCCATGAAAATATCCGTGATTTTATCAATCGTTTCACCCTTTTGCCTTAACTGGATGAATTCCACCTTGATTCTGTTGATGACCGCCTTGGGACTGTGGTGTTTAAGGAATGGTACCTTAAACTCGTCCCATGTCATAACCCTTGCCGCTTCGGCTCCAATCTCCTTCTTTTGTTATCCCACCAATCCTTGGCTTGACCCCTTAATTGACCCGTTCCGTAAGCCACATAATCGCTTACGTCACAGTGGGTCCTTTCCAATACCCCTTCTACATCACTTAGCCATCTTTGGCATATTATCGGGTCGACCTCCACGTTGTAAATTGGCGGCTTACACGCCATAAACTCCTTATACGAACACCCTTTGCGTTCTCCGGATTTTTCTCTCATAAGGTTGACATTATCTTCCAACCTTTTAAATCGTTCTTCAACTAATGATAACACCGTGTTTTGAATTTTGTCTATGAAACCGGATAGACTACCCTCAATTGCCTTCCCCACTTCTTCGGCAATTAACTCTTTCATTTGTTCAGTGCTTGTCGGCACCGGATCATCATCGTTTCTTTCTGTCATCTTGAAACTGAAATGTTTACATCAATTATTAAACATTTCATTTATAAGATAGCTTTATTTCCTTCGGTTTAGCCAAGTTCGTTACTTTCTTTAACCGTTCACATTTACTGCACTTTCCGGGTTTGAGTGTGTTAACACTGTCACACCCCGATATTTCCACGTTTGACCGGTGGGCCCGGTAGGGGAGTATCGTGACGTAGTTGATATCATCATAGTCAAACAACACAATATACATAAATGCACAGCGGAAGCAAAAGATAAATATATTACAATCCGAATATAAAGTAAAATCAAGTATTACAACGGAAAGTAAAGGATCCACAGGCGGATCTTAAAACATAAACATTGTTCAACAGACTTTGGACGCCTAGAACTTGCAAGATTCCTTATTAACACCCTGAGCTTCCAGCCAATTACGTTCAGTACCTGTCACTTAACCTTTTTGGAAAAATACGTCAGTTTTCACTGGTAAATACACTCAACCGACTCATTTGAAAAGAGTTTAAGAAAATTGATTTAGATGCACCAGGCACAAAATATTTTTGACACTTTGATTAAAATGCACAAGGCAAAATTAATCTTTTATAAGTTGGGACAATTATATTTATAATCTTGTATACAGATTTACATGTTCGTTGTACGTTCAGGGCCCGATGTAGAAACCGAGTCAAAATTAACAGACACGCCACAAGTATAAGCCCACAAGAGAGTGAGATACCGTTTCCCTTTAAGCAACTTTCAGTGTATGCCTACACCCCGTGCTTAAGGCGTGGCCATTTTATAATACAATGATGTCAAGGATATCCGGGACATGGTCATTAACCCCTAAAGGCTTTTATTTCAAACAATACAGATTAAAATGGGTTACCTCAATAATTTAATCAGAATACGATTAAACATTCAATACCCGACCAAGCGGTATTATTATAATACCGTATCCCAAGCCCGTATAGGGAAAATAAGTTAAGAGTATTTACCTGAGCTACATATAAATTCAATCCCAGCCGTATATCAATTCAGCAAGCACAAGTACTTCTGCTGGGGCTCTTAATCTAGAACGAAGGTTTTTAATAACCTATTAGATTTCTAACGGGTCTTTAATTAAGCCTATGCTTAAACCGGTTAGTTTTAAAGAGGAAGGTACGGTTCAAACGCATGATAAGGCGAAGACCGGTTTAGAATGTGGTTTCGACCCGACAAGCTTGTATGCTTGTTTAATATGGGTAACTTAAACACATTCTGGATTTTGAGACCAAAAAGATATGGTTTGACCCATTTCGGCTAATTTATGCAAACTAGTCACATAAGCCGATCCGAACGCGACAAGCGCGTAACGAGTAACCATAAGAGTCATATACAGGTTTCCTAAGTTAATATGCCTTAAATATCAGTAGGATACCTTCCAATATACCCAAAACGAGTTTAATCTCAATATAAGCCCCGAAGGGGTATTTTGGTCATTTACCTAAGGCATATATACTACCTGTCATACAACTAACTAAACGTCGTGACCATAAGGTATAACCTCGGAAGGTTATTCCCTATATACTATGGTCACCTAATGTGTTTGGTCGGATCCTAATGATCGACCAAACCGGTCGGGTTCGAAAGTATAAGCGATTGTTTAGATCGCTTACCTTACGACCCTAAATAAGCACTAAACTAAAAGTGACGAGCTAAGCATGTTAAAACATGCTTAACTAAGTTTAGAAAACAGGTTTGGTATCAAAACAAACGATTTTGATACCTAAGAGTAGTTTGGTTACAACATACGCAAGAATACGCATTTTGGCCGAAACTACGACTCGTCACTGAGCCTAGATAACGTGGTAATCAGTAGGTATAGTCAATAGGAACTATAACCATCGTGATTACGCTCACGTTATGAAGTTCAAACGAACTTCGCATTGACCATAAACTGGTTAATGCAGAAAGTCAAACAAAGTTTGACTTTAACGCTAAAATGAATAAAAGAACGAAGGAACACTTACAAAGGGTCCCCGAAAGCTAATCTTGATCCAAGTAACTCAGGTATGAAACAATGGCTTCAACTTAGAGCATTCTTAGATCAGATTTGTGGGTTTTGTAAATGAATGGGTTGGGTATTTATAGTAAATGGACAACCGTTAGGATCGTTCTTCGAATACCGTGCTTTAATCTTGTCCCTACACTTCTTGCAACACCTTGGTACCCAAGTTTGGCCCCCCAACATCAGGGATTGACATGTGGCATTGGCCTTTGGAGTGTTTAGAAGCTATTAACAATTGATTAAACAACTTTTGCTGATCTGAAAGGGCCTCGCGTGACGCCAAGGGGGCTAGGTGTCACGCCTAGGTCCTTCTGATCAGCAACAGTTTCCAAAGCTTCCATTTCAGTCCCCGTTGTGTATTAAGGCCATTTCTGACATGTTTAAGGCTCGTTAAATCAACTTTAAGTCCCTAAAATGATGCCTAAACATTGTGGACATGAAACATGCTCAAAAACATCCAGGATGTCGGTTCGTTTGGTCGTACGATTGCGATGTTCGCTTAATTACGACGGAATGCGCATAAGCGCGAAAGACGATCCAAATTGTGTGACGAATGGGTTTTTCTTATGCAAAACACTAAAATAAAATATTTTAGTGCTTACATAAATTTTTGGATGTCCGGGTGTATTCAGAACGTAAGTTATGCGCGAAAATGCAAACTTATGCACTTTTTAACGCTTTTAGTCCCTGATCCTTCTACACTTGATCTTAACATGATTTCCTGCACTTTGAGCCCTCTAACTTGACTTTTAAGGGCCTTAAGACGTAACCAAACTTTTTTAAGTCCTTGGGTAACTTTATGGTTACCCGAAAAGTCATAAATTTCAACGTTGACGCTTTTAATCCCTCGTATACGAATATTGTCATAACTTTCTCATATGATAGCGAAACTTGGTGAAATTTTTATCATGTATTCTAGTGAGCATAATTGATTGTTACAAAGCTTCGGGTTTGCTAAAAGGTCACTCAGAGGTATACTTTAAACATGCTGACACATTTAACCCCTGTAGTTTGTAATATCTCACTTTCTTTCACAATTAGCTTCGTATGATCCATGAATCATTCGTTTAAGGGTATAAACATCATGTAGGGATATTTTAGGGTATATTTATCCATTGTTGACATTTTAAATCTTTATATTCACATATTTTCCATGTTTGTCAACTTTAGTCCTTCTAGAGTATTCTTTCACACGTTCAAAGCTTATGACACGTGTCAACACATTATAGGACGTGAATTTTCAAGGTGTTACATTCTCACCCCCTTAAAAGAAATCTCGACCTCGAGATTTGTTAAAATGCTGGAAGTACTTTTGTCGCATAATGGACTTAACTTCTATAACATATCTGGAGTCCTTCTAAGCTCCCAAAGTGACCCCTATATTAGGTGCATGTATCCTTTTGGAGCTTATTAACCTGTCGATCCTTAATCGAAACAGGATGCTCATCACATCATAAATCTGCATATCATTATGTGATAGTGCTCCTTGACTTATTGGTGAAACACATCCTTCTGTCACTAGTGTGCAATGTATTGCGAGCTCCGCCAAGCTCCTTAAATAGGTTTTAGCTTATGAGCTACTTGATCTTGATACATTCGATTTCCTCCGAATGATCCTATATATTCAGAACTTAACTAGCCTGATAATTTAACAATTTGGCACACCCTTCCTGGGTGATATCTTTTGTTGAACCTTATTCCTTATCAAGAATTTAGGAGGGTTGCTACTTTCATTAATTCTTGATTTTCTGCCGAATACTGGCAACTTATAGATGATTAGGGATTTATATGATCTTATTTGTTGTTTCCAATGCAACTTTCAGATCCTGATAATTGGACTTACCAGTCTATTGTCCTAACAATTGATGTTTAACATTCCATCAAGACAAGGTCTCCAAAGGAGCAGCCTTGATGCTTATATATCAACTATTATAGAAAAGCTTATCTTAAGGTGAGATGGTTATTCCAACCACTGCTTAATTAGTTTTTAAGGAATAGCTAATCCTTGTCGTTAATCGAACAAATCGACGATCCTGGGCAGCTGATGGTGAATTCTTAATTGTTGCCTAAATAGGGTTGCGGTAATTAATGCATAAGCAGAATGAACCGTCTTTCTTAACTAACAATACTGAATTCTCAGAATATTGAGTTAGGCTTTATAAATCTATATCTTAAAACTTACTTAATCAGGGTTTCCGATTCTTCCAATAATGGTACTAGCTGTCTTGGAGATTTCATAATAATACAACCTTAAATGGGATATAATCCTTAACTCTACCTGCCTCTCCGGGGTAAACAGGGTAAACTTAGGGGAAGGTAATCATGATACAAGGAGGTTACAGAGATTTCCCATATCTCAGGCTCCAATTCATCCGTCATTGCTTGTGTCAAATAAGTGACACATTTATGTTACAATTCCACGAATTCCTTAATCGGGAACATTTACTTGGACAAATTCTATTTTTAGATATCTTCTTGAATACCATTAGCTGACTTTAGTACCATATGATCATTGGGATATCTTTGTGGT
Source organism: Helianthus tuberosus (assembly GCA_030545235.1). Lineage (NCBI taxonomy): Eukaryota > Viridiplantae > Streptophyta > Magnoliopsida > Asterales > Asteraceae > Helianthus > Helianthus tuberosus. Next base: position 49,631 of record JARYGA010060571.1, read on the forward strand.
TCCATGCATTAAACCTCCATACTGATCAGGCATGGAAGCAATCTATGGAACTTATTAAGATACATTAATTCTCATACGGTGCTATTGCCATACCATTTGGTATTAAAAAATAATAGAGATCAAAGAGATATCAATTTCATATGATGATGTACTTTATCTGGAGAGAGGGTACATTAGAATTTTATGACCGAAGATTTCTGACAGAAACAGAAGAAATGGTCCCTATGATTTTCGTCTGTAAGTTTTACCTTACACTTAATATCTAGGGTTATTATGAAAGACTATAAGAGTTTGTTATACCCACCATCTATGAAGGATTGATTGGTATCCGAATCAAAGCAGCACTCTTAGCGTTCATTCAAATTCATATTTTTTTTGCTTAAGGTTCTAATAGGCAGATTTAATAATTAACAAAATTTAATGACTTATCTGCATCTGATATAAACAATACCCTTGCATATACATCATGGATGAGGACGTACCGGTTATAATATTGTCATCTTGTGTGACCTCTTTTGCATTCATCTGAGAGACCTTAGCGTTGGTCTTCTTACCTCCTTTAAGATTTATAGCATATTTTGGGCAATTTGATTTGATATGCCCTTTCTCGTTAAAGTTGTAAAAAGTCGCATCTCCTATTTCCTGGCATTCCAATGTTTTATGCTCGCTAGATTTGCAGATCCCACAAGCCCTAAACTGTGATTGGGATTTTGTTTCGAACCTGCATTTCCCAAAATGGCGCTTCTTGCAGGTCTTGCATACTGGTTTCTGGTTGGACTTTTGTTTGTTCTTCTTCTTAGAGCTCTGGGAGTTATCTTCCTCCCTTTTCCTTTTTAGCTCATCTTTTTCATTTGAGGCACGAACAAGATCCTCCTTATGCGTAAGGAAATGTGGTCCTAGATAAAATTTGGAGCGAGTAGCATGGGGCTCCTTGAACTTTTTCACAGCCTTCTTCACAACTTTTCCAACTGCTGCGTCTATCATAGTTTGAAGAACATCTTCAGAAATTCTAAGGCTCACAATTGTAGCATCATTGGCCTGTGTCGCATTACTCATAACACGATCAACGGCTGTCTTATCTGAGTTTGCCATATTCGATATTGGTTCCTAACACCAATAAAACAATTTCTTAGTTGCAATCCAACAACTGCTATTCGTCATCCTGGTGACCTAATATACTAACCATGGTATCGTTATACCATATGGGCTAATATAGTATGAACATTCTCTATGAATGTCCTGTAGATATGTATATATATATATATATAAATTATACTTAGCCTAGGCCATAGAAGACCATTAATGGCATTTAAGGTTTGGACCTAGTCCATCACCTTGTTGACAGGGGATCAATTGTCACATATGTCTTTATTATATTGATGAATTTGGATAGCTTGAAATCTTGCCATAAGGATATCAGAAAAGAGTGATTCCTAATAGATATAAAATATCAATATAAGATTTGTTGGAGCATTTTCTAAAGTATCATCGGTCAATTGCTATCTCGCATTAAATGACCGGAGTCCAAATCAGGTGGAGACAACAGTTCTCAACATTTATCGCTCATTATAGAATCATATGTGCCATCATCAAATAATTTCTGCATAAAGTGCTTGACAAGGAAAGGTACCTGCTATATAGTTATCATTCTACACCATCTCCTGGGCGATCATCTGGAAGACTCATGCGTTTTTTTTCTTGGCCTCTTCGGGCTTATTCTGATTCCTAGGGCAGTTGGTCCTGATATGCCCCTTCTCGTTGCAACCATAACAGGTTGCGTCCTTCATCTTCTTGCAATCCAAGGTTTTATGTTCCTTAGACTTGCAAATCCCACAAGGTAGAGGCTGAGATTCAAATCTGCATTTCCCAAGGTGGTGTTTCCTACAGGTTTTGCACCTGGTCTTCTCACCCGACTGCTGGCTGTCTTTCTTAAACCCGAAACTCTCTTTATCTTCAGAGTTCCTCTTTGTCTTCCTATCGGAGCGATGAGAATTTTCATCCTCCCTTTTACGCTTTCCATCTTCAGAGGCCTTGGCAGCCTTGTTTCTGACCACATCAAGTGTGAGAGATAGCGACAGATCTGCCACTGACCTGAATGTAGTAGGTCTCGATGCCTTTACACTGGCCTTTATTTCTGGGGCTAGACCCCCAATAAAGCGAGCTATTCGCTTTGGTTCCGGTGTGATCAAGTAAGGAACCAATCGAGACATGGTATTGAAACTTGTAAGGTATGCTTGACAATCTAAGTTCTCCATGACTAATGTCAAGAATTCAGTCTCAATTTTCTCAACTTCATGTCGAGGACAGTAATTTTCTTTGATAAGAGCGACGAACTGATCCCAAGTCATGTTGTACAAAGGGATCTTCCCCGTAGCTTGGATCAGTGATCTCCACCAACCTAGAGCTTCTCCTTTAAAAGACTGTGAAACAAATTTCACAACATCTTGTTCCGCACAACCGCTGATGTCAACAACAGTGTCCATCTCCTCAAGCCATGTTATGCAATCGATGGCTCCTTCTTCTCCTATAAAGTCTCTGGGCTTGCAGGAGACAAAATATTTATACGAACAGGTTTTAACATGTGGCTCTTGATTAAGCACAACCTGTCCAGACGGAACACTCCTCTGATTTGACGAGTTATGAACATCGTCTTCCCTTGACTCATGTGATTTAGAAGGGGGCTTATTATGAGCCACAGATAGAGTCTTGGAGTGTGTACCACTAGATTCATCATACTGTCTGTCGAGAGCTCGTGTAATGCATCATCTATTAATGCCTGTAGTTCCGCACCAGTTATATTAACTCTGGTAGCATCATTATTTTCCCTCAGGTGGCTGTTGACCTCATCTGATCCAGCCATGTAGTTTGATTGCTACATACATATTGACAATTATTTATTCAGAGGTTATTATGGAATCATCATTTTTGACGATTCATCAACCATGGTAATATAAACCATATTGGTTAATTTGTTAGTTATATTTAATTAGTATTTTCATTACAATTTACCCTAGTTATAAAACATTAAGGATATAAAAGTGGCGCAAAAGGCCTAGTCACAAGGACAGTTTTAAATTTATAAGCTATGACTTCAGAGAGTCGAGGTATTAAGGTTTGAACATATTTCATTACCTTTTCTTGACAGAGAGTCAAAGACATCAACTGTCTTTTGTCCCTTAGGACAATAAGTATGGCACGTAGGCATTTCATCACTTATGGATGTTTATAATATGATCATCTTCATTTGATGATATTAGTCAGGATCGCATTGATCATACAAACTATTATGCTTGGACGTAGTCCAACATCCTTAGACGGGGGTCAGAGACCACCACGGTCGTTGTCTTATCGGACAACAAGTTTGGCCCGTAGGCACTTCATCACTAAGGGATGATTATTTCAAATAAGGGAATTTAGATTAACCCCCCCTTTTTTTAAAGATGGCCTGTGTGACTTTGACGATTCACAGTTTGCCAAAAATGTTAACATACTTACAGATGTTAACAGGGATTGGAATCTTTTAGATAAGTTTTACCGTCTTGGCCATGTCTATAATGACAATTAGGCTAGGTTTTACCTTTAAGATTCTTTTAATATTTAACGCAGAACAATCCTAAATTGAAATGTTAACAAGGATCTGAATTTAGTTGTGGAACTACCATCTTGCCCCTGTCTTAAAGTGATATATGGCTAGGTCTTGTCCTTTTTAGATATTGTCATTTTATTATAATGGTAGATCTTATAATATAGGAATGATATTTTTAATATAATCGTTCCATTAAAGTTTAAACAAGTATATGGTTGCCCTAAACGGGACTTTTAACAGAAAATGACTTGCCCATGCAAGGGCTAATCAGAAAAATAACAAAAGAACCAAATAAGGACAAATAAAACGAATTAGGATCTGTCCTATGTTCTTGTCTAGACTCAAGAATGTGCAACTGTGTAACTGAGATTAAACACAAAAGGCTAGTGTTTAATTCACTCAGTGTTGGCTCTGATACCAACCTGTCACACCCCGATATTTCCACGTTTGACCGGTGGGCCCGGTAGGGGAGTATCGTGACGTAGTTGATATCATCATAGTCAAACAACACAATATATATAAATGTACAACGGAAGCAAAAGATAAATATATTACAATCCGAATATAAAGTAATATCAAGTATTACAACGGAAAGTAAAGGATCCACAGGCGGATCTTAAAACATAAACATTGTTCAACAGACTTTGGACGCCTAGAACTTGCAAGATTCCTTATTAACGCCCTGAGCTTCCAGCCAATTACGTTCAGTACCTGTCACTTAACCTTTTTGGAAAAATACGTCAGTTTTCACTGGTAAATACACTCAACCGACTCATTTGAAAAGAGTTTAAGAAAATTGATTTAGATGCACCAGGCACAAAATATTTTTGACACTTTGATTAAAATGCACAAGGCAAAATTAATCTTTTATTACTTGGGACAATTATATTTATAATCTTGTATACAGATTTACATGTTCGTTGTACGTTCAGGGCCCGATGTAGAAACCGAGTCAAATATAACAGACACGCCACAAGTATAAGCCCACAAAAGAGTGAGATACCGTTTCCCTTTAAGCAACTTTCAGTGTATGCCTACACCCCGTGCTTAAGGCGTGGCCATTTTATAATACAATGATGTCAAGGATATCCGGGACATGGTCATTAACCCCTAAAGGCTTTTATTTCAAACAATACAGATTAAAACGGGTTACCTCAATAATTTAATCAGAATACGATTAAACATTCAATACCCGACCAAGCGGTATTATTATAATACCGTATCCCAAGCCCGTATAGGGAAAATAAGTTAAGAGTATTTACCTGAGCTAAATATAAATTCAATCCCAGCCGTATATCAATTCAACAAGCACAAGTACTTCTACTAGGGCTCTTAATCTGGAACGAAGGTTTTTAATAACCTATTAGATTTCTAACGGGTCTTTAATTAAGCCTATGCTTAGACCGGTTAGTTTTAAAGAGGAAGGTACGGTTCAAACGCATGATAAGGCGAAAACCGGTTTAGAATGTGGTTTCGACCCGGCAAGCTTGTATGCTTGTTTAATATGGGTAACTTAAACACATTCTGGATTTTGAGACCAAAAAGATATGGTTTGACCCGTTTCGGCTAATTTATGCAAACTAGTCACATAAGCCGATCCGAACGCGACAAGCGCGTAACGAGTAACCATAAGAGTCATATACAGGTTTCCTAAGTTAATATGCCTTAAATATGTTGTGATATCAGTAGGATACCTTCCAATATGCCCAAAACGAGTTTAATCTCAATATAAGCCCCGAAGGGGTATTTTGGTCATTTACCTAAGGCATATATACTACCTGTCATACAACTAACTAAACGTCGTGACCATAAGGTATAACCTCAGAAGTTTATTCCCTATATACTATGGTCACCTAATGTGTTTGGTCGGATCCTAATGATCGACCAAACGGGTCGGGTTCGAAAGTATAAGCGATTGTTTAGATCGCTTACCTTACGACCCTAAATAAGCACTAAACTAAAAGTGACGAGCTAAGCATGTTAAAACATGCTTAACTAAGTTTAGAAAATAGGTTTGGTATCAAAACAAACGGTTTTGATACCTAAGAGTAGTTTGGTTACAACATACGCAAGAATACGCATTTTGGCCGAAACTACGACTCGTCACTGAGCCTAGATAACGTGGTAATCAGAAGGTATAGTCACTAGGGACTATAACCATCGTGATTACGCTCACGTTATGAAGTTCAAACGAACTTCGCATTGACCATAAACTGGTCAATGCAGAAAGTCAAACAAAGTTTGACTTTAACGCTAAAACGAATAAAAGAACGAAGGAACACTTACAAAGGGTCCCCGAAAGCTAATCTTGATCCAAGTAACTCAGGTATGAAGCAATGGCTTCAACTTAGAGTATTCTTAGATCAGATTTGTGGGTTTTGTAAATGAATGGGTTGGGTATTTATAGTAAATGGACAACCGTTAGGATCGTTCTTTGAATACCGTGCTTTGATCTTGTCCCTACACTTGTTGCAACACCTTGGTACCCAAGTTTGGCCCCCCAACATCAGGGATTGACATGTGGCATTGGCCTTTGGAGTGTTTAGAAGCTATTAACAATTGATTAAACAACTTTTGCTGATCTGAAAGGGCCTCACGTGACGCCAAGGGGGCTAGGTGTCACGCCTAGGTCCTTCTGATCAGCAACAGTTTCCAAAGCTTCCATTTCAGTCCCCGTTGTGTATTAAGGCCATTTCCGACATGTTTAAGGCTCGTTAAATCAACTTTAAGGCCCTAAAATGATGCCTAAACATTGTGGACATGAAACATGCTCAAAAACATCCCGGATGTCGGTTCGTTTGGTCGTACGATTGCGATGTTCGCTTAATTACGACGGAATGCGCATAAGCGCGAAAGACGATCCAAATTGTGTGACGAATGGGTTTTTCTTATGCCAAACACTAAAATAAAATATTTTAGTGCTTACATAAATTTTTGGATGTCCGGGTGTATTCAGAACGTAAGTTATGCGCGAAAATGCAAACTTATGCACTTTTTGACGCTTTTAGTCCCTGATCCTTCTACACTTGATCTTAACATGATTTCCTGCACTTTGAGCCCTCTAAATTGACTTTTAAGGGCCTTAAGACGTAACCAAACTTTTTTAACTCCTTGGGTAACTTTATGGTTACCCGAAGAGTCATAAATTTCAACGTTGACGCTTTTAATCCCTCGTATACGAATATTGTCATAACTTTCTCATATGATAGCGAAACTTGGTGAGATTTTTATCATGTATTCTAGTGAGCATAATTGATCATTACAAAGCTTTGGGTTTGCTAAAAGGTCACTCAGAGGTATACTTTAAACATGCTGACACATTTAACCCCTGTAGTTTGTAATCTCTCACTTTCTTTCACAATTAGCTTCGTATGATCCATGAATCATTTGTTTAAGGGTATAAACATCATGTAGGGATATTGTAGGGTATATTTATCCATTGTTGACATTTTGAATCCTTATATTCACATATTTTCCATGTTTGTCAACTTTAGTCCTTCTAGAGTATTCTTTCACACGTTCAAAGCTTATGACACGTGTCAACACATTATAGGACGTGAATTTTCGAGGTGTTACAAACACGCTCTTCCCATGCACATTAATTCACATCTTGTTTCCTACATAAGATAAAATATTCTAAAATAATTGTTAGTGCATTACGTCTATTGACTTCGTCTTGTATCATGTAATAGGATAGGATAGGTTTATCAGTGCCCGAGGTTCGAGAAACAATTTTTAGTGGTTAAAGTTGTGATTCCGCTCGAAATGAACCAAGACCATTTCAAGCGAAATCAGAACTTTCTGATTCCGCTCGAAACTGCTTTGGTCCATTTCGAGTGGAACCCCTTGCACTATAAATAGGGTACTTGTGTTTTCATTTGGCACGGTTCCTGAAATTGTAACAAGGTGCTGCCAAAATTTGTCCAGGTTGTAATCAGTATTATATTCAATCAAAGTGACAAATTATATAGTATCAAGCTGTTTCCAAAGCCGTTTCATTGATTCTGCCTTTGAATCGGATAGAAAGCTCTTCTGAACGACTCGTTTGGATCAAATAACGATCCTACAAGTGGTATCAGAGCTCAGGAAGAAGAGTTTAGCTTGATATCATCATTTTTCTGACTTCTACACCTTCTTTTTTCAATCTGAACAAGTTTCTACGGTCAAAGTGGTCTGAGTTTTTCACAGATTGTACAAAACTACATTTTAAAAAGTGGTAAAATGGGCTAAGAAGTGATTCCGCTTGAACGAGTATCTTCTGATTCCGCTCCAGTTTGCTATTCAGCTTGAAATTTCCAAGTGATACATGTGATTCCGCTCCAAAATTGCATCTGATTCCGCTCGAAACAGAGATTCTGCTTGACAAACCAGCTGATTCCGCTCCAAAATGCAAACCAGCTGATTCCGCTCCAAAATGTTATTCAAGTGATTCCACTTGAAAATATTTTAATGATTTCGCTTGAAAGTTGGTGTCCGTCCAAAGACCTGATTTCGCTTGAACTTCACAAAGTGATTTCGCTTCAAAAGTTCTGATTTCGCTTGAGATTCATATTCCGCTTGAAAGTGAACTTTTTCACGCCAAGATCATTTCACGACAACCGAGTGTCAGTTTATTTCAGATTATTTGATATTGTTTAATCTGATTGTGTTTGTTTGTTTGACCAGGTGATTAAAGATGTCGAGCAGCGGTGAAGAATTTTACAACACATTCTACAATGCCTTTACCTCAGAATCATCTGAAAGAAGATCTGAAACAAGAGAATATTCGAAAGAGATTTTAGAGAATTTGAAATATGAGAATATGTATGGAAGCCAACAGAAACCACCGAAGCTAATGAAGATTGAAGATTATAACTGGTGGAAAAATCGGTTTGAGGGTTGGGTAAAAGCTTTTGCACCTGAAAGTTGGTTAAAATTAAAATATGGATATACAGAACCAGTAAAAGCAGGAGGAGAGTTATTAGATGAAAACGAGTTTACAGAAATATATGTGAAAAATGTTGTAGCTGAATACAAAATGATTACATTGATAAAACAATCAGTGAGAGAAGATATCATTTCGTTACTTGAACAAGAGAAAACGTCGAAGAGTTTATGGGAAGCGTTAGATAGAAAGTGTGTAGGAAGTAATGAGATTGTGAAAAACAAAAAGAAATTGTTGCGTAAAGAGTTTGATCTTTTTGGCTGTATGAAAAATGAATCGGTTTGTAAAATGAATGAGAGATTTGGACATCTGAAGATGGAGCTGGCCAGACACAAAATCACATACACTCAAGAGGAGCTGGTGGATAAATTGTTTGACTCATTACCAAATGATCAGGATTGGCAATACTTTGCTTTAATGTTGAAAAACACAATCAAGCCTGAAGATTTAACTGTGGATTTGCTTATTGAGAGATTGGAAAGCCACGAGTTGGAAATCAAGAAGTCTAAAATCAACAATCCAGCTCATCAGCAGAATATGGAGTTGTATTACAGAGGAAATCTACCATAGGCTGGGTCTCCAAGAACAGCGTTTTCTGTAGAAAGCTCAAATTCTGTGAACAATGAAAGTCCTCATAGTGGTTTTCACAGTGGATCTTCTTTAACCACTTCAAGTCAAACTGCTTCAAAGAATTTATTTCAGTGTAATATCGCAGTGGATTTGAAGAATTGTCAGAATTTCAGTGAAGAGTCTGCTAAGCAGCAGATGGTTTTCTTGGCGTCTGTGCTTGAGTCATACGAAAGTCTCGTTGCAGGAAAGATTGGCAACACCAACTTGACAAAAGAAGATTATGATCAAATCGATCCTGAGGAGATGGAATTGATCGATATAAGATGGTGCATGGCCAGTGCAGTTCGTCGGGCACAGCGTTTTATGGAGATAACCGGGAGAAAGTCAATTGGTGGACCATCTACCAAGTTGGGCTTTGACAAGTCTAAAGTGACATGCTTCAAGTGTAAACAGAAAGGTCACTTTAAGCGTGAATGCCGAAATGCGTATGCTGATGAGTCTGAAAACCCGTTTAGAGAAGATTAATACAAGAAAGCGATTTATCATCAGAATAAATCAGAACCTCCCAGATTGAAGCAGCCTGAAGAAAAATCAAGAGCTCTTGCAGTTATTCATGACGATGAAGGTTATGACTGGAGTTAAGTTCTACCTGAAGAAGATGCAGTTGGATTTGCATTTGTAGCTGAGGTTGATCATGATAGATGGTGGAAAATAGATTATGCGAGATGGGAAATTGAAAAATTCAGAGAATCATTCAAAGAAGCCCAGAGCGCCAAAAGATGGAATGATGATTTGAAATGTTACATGGATCCACGGGGTAATCCAGTTGTTGACCCATCAAAGGTGGATTTTGAAGCTGTAACAAATTTGCTTCCAAGTCAGGCTACTTTTAACACAAGAAGGTTATCTGAAAAAGAATATTTGCCAGATTTGGTGAACAAAATCAAAGAAGTTTGTGAAGCAAGTCTACCGAAGGTGGTAGAAATGAAGAAGAGAAAAGAAGAAGAGTTGAAAAAGCTGGTTGATGAAGTGAAGATTACTGCAAAGCTTGCTGCTGAAGAGGAGCAGAAGATTGAAGAAGAACAGAAAGAAGAAGAAGAAGAAGATAACAAAAAGAAGATCAGACAGATGGACCGGTGCTGAAAGAGACAGAGGTAAATGAATCTTCTAATCTATCGAGTGTTGAAATTGTTGATAAAAATGAGAACAAATGCAGGAATTGCATAGAAATGTGCAAAGCCTATATTGAAAAAGATGAAACAATCAAAACAAAAGATATTAAAACAAGCAAACTTGAAAATATTTTCAAAACAAAATGTAAAGAAATGATTGAAAAAGAAGAAATTTTGAAACTAAAAGTTGAAAAATTGACACATAAATGTCAAGGTCTTGAAAAGGATAATGATGTTTATAGACAAATGTGTACAGCAAAATGTGTTGATTGTGTTGAAAAAGAAACTAAATTTCAAGAATTTAAAAAAGAGTATGATTCTTTAAAGTGGTCGAGTCAGAGAGTACAAGAGGCTTATGATACTTTGAAGAGCCAAGTCAAATGTTTTGATCAAAGATTGTCTGAAACTTTAGTCATTAAAGAAATGTATGAGAGAAAGTTTAAAGAAAAGCAACTTGAATTAAACAAATGTGTTGATGAAATTGCTAATCTTAAACAAATTCTGGCTGAAAAAGAAAAGGTTGTTACCAAACTTCAAAGTTATCATAACTCTTTGTACATTCTCGAACGCATTTTCAACATCACACCAGATGACAAAAATACTGACAAGAACAAAAAAGGTATTGGTTCAGAATTTCATCAGGTACCACCACCATTGAGAAACAATTATACTTTTTATGATGAGGAAAAGGTGGCAAAAGGTCTGAACATAGTTGACCAATTACCTGAAAGTATCGATGTGACTTACACCAAATCTGATGAAGCTGATGATTCAGAGGTGGTAAGTAAGGTTGTTGATAGCGTTTTAAAAAGATGAGTCTACAAAAGGTAAGTCTGAATCACAGGATGAAAATGAAGGTAATTTTCATGATGAGTATCTGAAAAACATAAAATCTGAGAAAGTTGTGAATGATGATTCAAAAGGATTGGTTTACACCATGATTGGATCGGACAAATTATTCTTAGATGTTGTATTCCCGATTCAGAATGTGATTTCAGAAAAGGTTGATAAAGTTTTCAAAATGGTTGAGATTGAGAAGTCTGAGATTCCAAAGTTTGCTGGTAAGGGTCACAAAACTTTTTATAACAAACCTGGTTTCAAAAAGAAAAACATGAAGGCTGGGTTGGGTTATAAAAGGAAACAAAATTGGAAGAAAAATGAAGTGCCAAATTCTCAGGCAAAAATGAGTTTTGTTCAAGGAAAAAGTTTTGAAGAAGAGGAAAAACTCAAATTTAGACAACAGTTTAATGAAGAGTTTTGCGTTCAAAAGAAAAAGCAACAACCACAGGTTAAAGATGTGTCCAAGAGAACATGTTTCAAGTGTGATCAAATTGGACATCTTGCACGAAAGTGTCCGAATCTAAAACCTGTGGATGTTGACAAAAAGAAGTCTGAAAATATTGAGAAACAAAAATCTGAGGGTGTGAAACAAAGGTCAGCCAAATTTGATTCAAAACAACTTGGAGGTACAACACAAACAAGTTTGCTTCAAATCAAACTTGGAAACCAAAACAGACTAGGTATTACTCAAGACAAACACAGATTTTTCACACACCCAGATTTAGAACAATGCAAAGTTGGCAAAAATCCTTTGATATGACAAAACCCAAAGAGTTTTGGAAACCAAAAGTTGTTGATCAAAAACAAAATGTTCAAAAAGATTCACATTTTTACAAAAGAGGTACTCCGAAAGGTCAAAAATGGAGTGTTAAGAAACAAGTAATTTTGGTAAAAGATGAAAAAGTTGAAGTCAAAGTTGAAAAAGTTTTTGATGAGAAAGATTTTCCGAAGCTACATGATGAATATTGTGTTGAAATGCCTAAGGTCCAACAGACCTGGGCTAAATTGTTCAAGTAATTGAATGCTTTGAATGTGTAGGTGCTCAACAAAACTGAAGATTGTGAGAATGAAAGTTGGGGCAGCCTGGCACTGGAAGAGGTTGCTGAACCCTGGTTTGGTTGAACAGGGAGTTTATTGTTTTCTGTAAAAAAAATGTTGCTTGAATACGCCGAAACCCTCACGGCTGAACAAACATGATTACTTTCACAAGATTGAAAAACGGTTTTCAAACTGTCGAAAATCAATGGGTTGTAAATCATGGGGGTACTTTATATTAGTTTTTCTACAAAACAGAGCACAGTTAGCAGAAAATGGATGGCGAGACAAAGCTTTTAGCATCGTGTTGTCAAATTTTCTTTAAATAGTTTTGCATTTTAGGGGAGAAAAATTGTCAGAAAATACAAAAACATTAGAAAATTTGAAAAAGCAAAAAACATGATAAAATTCAAAAATTGAGTTTTTGCGTAAATGATAGTACATCAGTAGACAGTTACAGTATGCTAGAGAATTGGAAAGTTAAAATGTGTTAAACGATCTCACCGTGGATGTGTCGGTAGATTTTTATACATTTTGTAAACTTTTTCGGGATATAAACTTAAATTCAAACTTGCTTATTTCATGGGGAACACTACTTGGATATATAGGTAACCCTTGAAATCTCGTTTGAAAGGTCCCTCTTTCTGAGATACTAGGTCTTTATACTCAGTGATATCTGGGGTATTATCCCGGGACTTCTGATTTTGCGGAAGCAATGGCCTAGTCCCCGGAGAATACTTTCTGCATTGCTTGAAAAATAGCTTCACCCTCAGCAAATTAATGAAACAATAAAATTGATAGTCAATGCTGTTGTAATACAAAAGATCCTCTAAAGGGGACACACCAAAAGTCGAGCCGTCATCTCTCTGCTGAACGGAAGTTCTGACCTGAGCTCTCACGGTTTCGTACTATAATTTATTTCCCTTACAGATATCATCTAGATATACTCACCTGTAAGACTGAATATTGGGATCTGGATACGGGAGTATATTCAAGAGGTGGGACACATGAATGAGTTTAAGTTCTTAAGACACCTAATTCGTATCCTGAATCAGTTGAAATTTGTGTGAAAATTTAAGTGGACAAGTATATCGACAATCTAAGTGAATTGTTTAATTCTTAATGTGTAATTAAGCTCAATGGTACTTATGACTTGTCAGAAACTGATATGATCCTCTAACGCAAACTCAAAAAAAAAAATATTGTCTGTAAATATGTTTGTATATATTTCTTTACTGCTTTATATTTTCAGAAAAATACAAAAAGATTTTTGTTTCTGCTTTATTTTCGACAACTGATGTCTGAGATGCTGAGTTTCAAAATCTAAGTAAGTTGATTGTGTTTCTGAAAATAAAACAAGTTCATTAATTTGAAACTTGAATTAAAAATTTCAAAAACAGTTTGTGATATCTCCAAGGTCATTAGTTTGGACTTGGAAGATTAACTGTGAGGGAGTTGGATTCTTTAATACTGCTAAATCATTTAGTTTGTTGATAGGGGGAGTGGATTAGAGAATTTGTTGATGATATGAAAACATTGTATTTATAGATGTTTGAGTGATTGCAGATAGTCCAGACTACGATCCCGAGAGCAGAGACTAAGGGGAAGTCTGAAGACAAGCTTGCAGCAAGGAGGAGCTTGTAGATGGAAAGCTAGGTGACAATCCCAAATCACGGAAGCTTGACGATAGGGGGAGCCTGAAGCTGATGGAAGAAGATAAGGATTGATGGATGCTTGTAGTGTTACAATTTGGATGAGAACGCAGAATGATCAAGACCGAAGATGTTTCATGTTGAAGACTAGACACTGAAGACTTCGTCAATATCCGAGGGGGAGTCTGTTAGTGCATTACGTCTATTGACTTCGTCTTGTATCATGTAATAGGATAGGATAGGTTTATCAGTGCCCGAGGTTCGAGAAACAGTTTTTAGTGGTTAAAGTTGTGATTCCGCTCGAAATGAACCAAGACCATTTCAAGCGAAATCAGAACTTTCTGATTCCGCTCGAAACTGCTTTGGTCCATTTCGAGTGGAACCCCTTGCACTATAAATAGGGTACTTGTGTTTTCATTTGGCACGGTTCCTGAAATTGTAACAAGGTGCTGCCAAAATTTGTCCAGGTTGTAATCTGTATTATATTCAATCAAAGTGACAAATTATATAGTATCAAGCTGTTTCCAAAGCCGTTTCATTGATTCCGCCTTTGAATCGGATATAAAGCTCTTCTGAACGACTCGTTTAGGTCAAACAACGATCCTACAATAATTAATTAATTCTTACCGGACGATCAATCAAGCTTGAACCGAACACTTTGTTGACAACCTTAAGCCCTGATTACCAACTTGTAACACTCTACTCGTTTTCATAATATTTTTTTATTATAAACAAAGCCTTAGTAAACCAAAACCTTGATTTTTATATCAAACATAAGGAAATTTTAACCAAGTTAACATTCTAGATAAGTACTACTAGTTTAACAACCCCAAAACAAGTATTTAAGTGTTAACTACATAGACATTGTTTTAAACATATTTAAGTAATCGCGGAAGCTTCAAAAGTTCGTGTTCAGTTCTTCAAACATGCTTGATCACCATCCGGAATGTCCCCAATATCACTTAAGGTCAAAACCACATCAAATGATAGTTTTGATAATGTTAGAATGGGTATAAACAAGTCCCATGGTTCAAAACATCAAAAATTAAACAATTTTCAGAATCAGGGGGCTAGACGCTACATCTAGGGGCAAGACGCTACACCTAGCCCCTTTTTTGACAGCAAGTTGCTTAAAATGTTGCTGCACATTCCCAGCTATCATTTTACCAAAATCCTAACTTAAGAACTTCATAACTTTCGTTCTACTTGTCTGTTTTACGTAATTCTTTTTCCCACGTGTCCGTAATTTAAATACGGGCCCGTTTATTATCATTATTTGCATAAAAATCTCCTTTATTAGCTGATCGCCTAAAAAAGCCCTTTTTATTTATTTGACCCGTTTAGTTATATGTCAAACCTTACATAATTCATTGTTAACGGTTTCTAAACAAAATACCCCCCCTTCCCCGGGCTTGTCAACATTGGCGTTTCATTACCCTTCCCAAGATTTACGCACACGGTATGTCGTGCTTGTTAAGAACGATTTCAACCATGAACGTTATTACTAACCAACAAATTATGATTCTTTTCTTTTGACCCATGTCATGGGTTCTTTTAAGAAAAGCTACGCTATTGGCGCGTCCGTTCAACGGACTGTGCTTTCATAATTCAAAATCAACTAGTGACTATCAAATCACTTCAACACTACCATTTTATCCATTATTTGACCCGTTTGGTTGTCTATGGAAACCACCACTTCACGACACACCAAACTTATCTTAACCAATATTTGACCCGTTTGTTTATCTAGTGAACTTCGTCACTTCTACTAAATACCCAAATTCATATATTATGCTAAATTCAAGGTCTACTAATAAAATACATAAACAAACATAACGTAACGAAACCGTAGTTACGTACCTTTAGAGCTTTTCCTTCAAGCGCGTGTCCGCTCTGGCTTGTCTGCTTGAGGATTCAATTCCCTCGCCTATAGAGTTCAACCAACGATTTATTTAGAACTCTTATTATATCATACTACGCATAACTCGTCTTAACATTCCAATATGCGTTTTTGTTCAAAATCAATGTTTAACTTTCTTTTAGGCATTTCAACAAACACCTAAAAGGCATCACCCTTACAAAATCAATAATCAAGTTTCAAAACTATATGTTTAGCCACTTTTAACATCTTCTATGAGTTCATATGTCTATTTTTCACAATCAACATCCTAGCCTTACTTTATGGAGCTCAAATACACTAGATTAACAATTATAATCTTAGTGTTTATCTTATTTCTACAAAACCCATTAAACACCCATGTTGGTGATTATGAATTTCATAATGATGAACACAATTCAACAAACTAAAGGCTAGGGTTTACTCCTAGACATGATTTCATCCCAATTTCATCTAAACACCGAGCATGCAATCCCAAATTTCAATTTCATATGTTTAAGCAAGAATTCAAGATGTAACTAGAAGATGAAATTCGACATACCTAGTGATCCCTTCACTCGGGTGGTCACTAATGTGAGCTCGTTTTTCGATTTAGACTTGAATTTCCTTCTTGATTTGGTCAATTTTGCAAAACTAGGGTTTGAGCTTGAGAGCTCTTCTTGGCTCTGTGG